>JAMKCH010047121.1:0-120534 GCA_023653785.1 Ophioderma brevispina
TAGGAAACTATGCCTCTCAACGAGAATGTTCAAAAATGCGTATTTATCATAAAATAAGCGATTTTGTAATTAGAATTGGGATCCCAGATTGGACTTAAAACAGCCTCTGCATGATCCTTACAATAAAAATAATAATCTGTGATTTCTGGAAAATATGACAAAGCAAAATGGTATCTGATTTTGCTCCAGTGGCGTACTGTGAGTGCCAAACACTCAAATTCAACTTTATTATTAAAAGTAAAGTTGAGCGACCCGATCATCTTTCTCCTTCACATGGAAGGATATCACCAAAACCTCTTGAATTGAATCGGACAGCCGTTAGGTAGGTTTTAGTAAGAAAACAAAATGAGTATAAATTGGTCCCTGGACAGTGTGTGTTTAAAGGTGGCAAGGCGAGATTTCAAAAAAAGTAAGGTGTCCTAAAATATGAAAAATAGATTTAGCTCTGGTTTTTTAAAGGGGGGATGGCACGACTTAAAGATATAAATTTCATCTGATAGATGACCTTCACTCCAAACCACATCTGTTAAGTTTCGCGCCGATATGTTTCAATCTCTCAATGCTCTCTATCAAAAATATCCCCAATCTGAATGGATTAAGGTGAGAACTGTTTCTTGGTACCAAAATGTGAAATTTCTAATTCGTTTAGGAGTAAATACGAAATTAGCCGGTTTTCTATTGAATATAAGCATATACAATCACCCTTTGTTTGGATTTTAAAGTAATTCTGTAGCCAATAAAGGTAAGGAATATATTGGTGTGTCTAATCATATGAAATCACTAAATATCACATGAAAAGAAAATATGGATGATTAGAAATCTCTCGTTGCACCTATGTGGTCGACCGCATTTGGAGATGTTTCCATGACAATCAAAAGAAATATTTCTTAGGTTAATTTTCACCGGGGTAGTAATGGAAAGAAAATAATAAAAAATATTTCTTTTCCTATTACTATACTGAAAATACATATAAATGCTGCGAAAAAGGGGGAGGTGGCGAGGTTGTTAATCGGGCCCGCCCAGTTGCCCAACTGTATTGATATTTGTACACATTTTTGCCCGCTCCGGACGGAATTGTTTCATGAATCTGTCATGGAGGAGCCATTCTGTTTCCCTGCCCCAGAGCGCCAATGATCCTATCTATACGCCTCTGTTTTGCTCTATAAGGCCTCAAAGGTGACCAATTTTACTTTTTCTACCCAAAAAGACATTGTACAAGACGTTTGATGAAAACTCGACTTTCTGTACAAAACGGGCTCTTTATGGTCTGAGATCCCTGATTTTAACGAGAAAAAAAAACGTTATTTCAAAACACATTAACGATTCACATCTAAACTATACTTCGAGGGAGTTTTAGTTTATTAACAAAAATCGAACCTCTCCAACATCTCAACATGGAGAAAAAAGTACAGTAAGTTGAGGGCGTGTAGCATATGGGACGCGGCATTGTCTTAATGGTGCCGGTGTAAATGGTCCGGCAGGGGCCGTCAGGGACCGGCATGAGCCATAGTCCGGGCTCCATAGACCAAAACGGAATAAAGCATGAAACTAATCTTGCGTGAAGAGCCTACTGAATCGAGTGCCATATTCTTCACCAAGATATCAGTAGCTTCCCACAATGCATTGCTTCCAATGGAGGTTTTGTACAGGTACTGATGTGACTCGTTAGAGATGAAACATGGCTAAATTAATACTACTGGTCACAAACTTGCATTTTAAGTATGTTTCATCTCTACCGATTCACATGACTACCTGTACAAAAATCTCCATTGGAAGCAATGCATTGTGGGAAGCTATTGATATCTTCTCTTTTTTTCACCGTTGTATGCGGACTGTGAGTCCGGAGAACTATATCTCCTGCCACACCAGCGTGACATAATTTGCGCAGTTTACAAGGTGTAAGGTAAATCTGATGGACATATAGGAATAGACAAGTGTGTCACTCATGTAGGGCATGATGACATCTAGACATAGAAAAAACAACTTTTTGACTCGGTTAAATTCCTTTGATCAGCAACTACAGATAGATCTGTAGGTTTCGATGCCCATGGCATGAACTCACTTGTTGAAATGCATTGTGTATTGTTGATTTATCGAAAGCTTCCTCTTTCCTATTAATATTTTAGTGAAGGAGTCCGTTGTTTATTTTGGGTCCTTCCTTCCAGAACAGTTTTGTTTCCTCTCTGGTTATCATGTCATGTTTCAACTTGAAGATACATACTTGCTTGTCAGCCTACATGGCCTACTTAATGTCCATCTTGGCAATACTGAAGAACAATAATAACATCGATTCATATTTTTCTAGTCGTTACTCTGATTTTTGTGTCGCCTATACAGTGCAGAGCGGTAAATTTCTATCCCAAATTTTGATATTTCCGAAACGCTCGCGCGCGCGAGTGCGTGTCTGGGTGTGTGTGTAGTTCTGGTTGCGTGTGTGTGTGTGAGGTTGTGTGTGTGATTTGGGTGTTGTGTTGTGTGGAGTTGTGTGTGGGTGGGTGTGGTTGTGTGTGGGGTGGGTTGGATGGGGTGGGTGTGATGGGTGGGTGGGTATGGTGTGTATGGTTTGTGTGGTATGTTAGAGATCAAAGGGTCATTTTAAAGGTCAATTCAGGCGAGTTGAAGGAAAATGGACGGCGCGAGCAAGCGTGACACAAGTGATTCGAGAACTAGTGGGACTGTAGTGCACAGGTCTATGATGAGTGTGCAATAGGATAAAACGGGATTTCAGTGGTACACAAGTACTTTATGCATTGATAATCAAAACAAAAAAATCAATGGAAGCATTGAAACATACCTTTCATGGCCCCAGCCTGGAGTCAAGGTTACACAGGGGTAAAAAAAATTTCAAAGTTCGATTGTGTTGAAAAGCATACAATGATGTTTGGTTTTCTAGTTACAAGGATTCCAAAACGGTATAATTCCTAATACCTATGGCTATCGTTTTGGAATTATGTGGTAAACCTGTAAAAATGGTGAAAAAGTCAATTTTGGTTGTTACAGGGGTCAAAAAATTCAAAAAGTTGCTCCAATTTTGTAAAACGGGGTTTCAAGTTGTGGTTCAATATCATAGATGAAATATAGGAATAGTTTTGACTAGCTAAGTGTTGGATTAAACCAAAATGCGAAAAAGTCAATAGGTATTGGCAGCTATTGGATTCTCTTGACCTCCGACCCTATGTTGGATAACGTAAATACTTAAGCATAACAGATAAGGCAGCAACTATTCCTTTATTTCAAAAGGCCCTAAGCCTCCAGGGAAACAATTTGCACCAAATATGACCTGAATCAAGCAACTTTTAACTTTTGACCCATATACACACAAAATACTTTTCATATTTTTTTACAGGTTTTACCATAACTCCGGAACTATAAGCCCTAGATAGTGTAACACTATACCTTTTGGATCCTTGTAAACAGACAAACATCATGGTGTTAAACCTTTCACCACAATCGGAATATTTTTAACATTTTTTTTTTGACCCCCTGTTAACTTTTGAATCCACGCTGGGGTCCATTAAGGGGGGTTGGCAAGTTGCTTTCCCATCCATTAGGATTATCAATGCCTAAAGTACTTGTGTGCAAAAAATTCACAATTTTATCCGGAGGCGCACTCTCTTTCACTACGGTCCCCTGCTAAACCGCCGTGTTGTCTTGCGAATTTAGGTTCGAGTGATTTTCACTGTCAACCCTTCAATTTTAATATACTTCCTCGTTTTTGGTTAAAATTTGCCCAACGGAAACGCATTTTGTGAGTCGTCTTTGTCAATATTTTACCATACTTTGGTTTTCCTGTTGCCCATTTTTTTTTTCAATTTTGCTTAATAAGTTGGTACTGTGATGTTTGAACCAAACATTGCGAAAAAAAATTTAAACAAAAAGTAAACAGTGTGAAGGAAAAAAGGTGTAGTTTAACATTTCATTGATGTTATAATTTTCAAAAACAGCACAAACAGTGGAATCTTTAATATCTATACTTACTAAAAATGAAATAGTCTGTCTGGCCGGCTCTGAATTTCGTTACTTATATTGGCATGACACAAAAATGGGGGTATAGTCTGACTTTGGTTATAGGGTTCAGAGTGACCAAAAAGGTAAACGGTCATCTAGGAGGTCAAATTTGAGTAGTAGAAATGCTCAAATTTGGCTCAAAAGGAGCAATGACATGGAGCAACGAAACAAATCTGGAGTCAAGGTCACACACATAGGTCAATGGTCACACACACGGGGGAAATGCACAGAATAATTGAAATTATTCGCACCAGTTGTGTTATAAACACCTTGTCAGTTAGAAAATATTAATACAAGACTTGAAAAGAATCAGCGGCATTTAGAGCAAAACCAATTGATGCTAAAAATAACTCGAAGCGCAGATTCGAACCACCGTTTGGTATACAAAGTGGTGGATTTAGATTTTTTCTGTCTTTATAATTGGGCTCAGCAAACACCCTAAACTCTTGAAAAAGTTGCAACGTTACGAACCCTTTTGTTGCCGTATGTATCACCCTTAAGGTTATTATAGAACCTTAAAGAATTTTAAAATAGAGCCTAGGAACCTTCCTTGGTGTGTGTGTGTGATGTGTGGTGTGTTTCTTGTATTTTGAAAAACAGTTATAACTTTTTTGGATCTAATTTTTTTTTCTTCGCTAAAACCTTCTGTTCAAAAAGAACTTTAAAGAGTTGGAAGAACGTTAATGAATAGTGGTGTTCTTTATAGAACAAAAGATTTCTTATACCAAGAAAATGATTCATTTGTCGGTTGTTTGGTAGAACCTCACCCTTTTATAAAGAACCATAAATAAAAAACAAAAATTTTAAATTCCTTCAAAAGTGATGCTGATCATTTATTTTAAACCAACAAGCTTAAAACTTTCTTTTTTTTCAAAACAACACAGATCAAAGAAGCCCAGCCTATTTAAATCTTTATGTTCATTAGAAAGCGTTCTAAGTTGTCACTTTTGTTCATTAATGAGAAAAGCGTTCTAAGTTCTCACTTTTTTCTGGGAGTGCTTTTTGCAACTTCCATCTCCTAATCATATTAAAGGTGGGCTGTTTGGCGGCCAATTTTAAATTTTTGGCAAATAATGCTTTAACTCTTCTTGCATTCCTGGTACTGGATGTCTTATGATTTAACACACATTATAGTCGCGTGTGCAAGGAGTAGGGTAGGGGTATGTTATAGTCGGCCGCTTCACCAAGCTATTCCTCCGAGACAAATCACTGTTCCTAGCGCACAACAAATATTGCATGAACGTCATATGTAGATGAAGAAAAGAAAATACCCAAACAATGCCTGACAGTTTCTACAACTGAAAAGGGAGGGTTCCCTGGACCAAAACCCTCAACCCACCACCGGCCAGTGTTGCCAAACACTGAAACTTGTGCTCTTATTTACATACAATTTACGGTGGTATGTAAGGGACATTAAATGATCGAGAACAGATTTGGTGTCACAACAAAGTGTTTCGTCATGTTTTCCGCTACATGGTATCAGTTAATTTCTGATCAGAAGAACAGAATTCGATACATTAAGCCCTACCACATATCGATAATTGTCCATGCTTAATTCATTAAGGCCTACATATCGTTAACGTAACCTGCTTAATTCATTACAAGTGTCAAAATGTTCATGTTCATGTATACATAGTACTTGAACAACCTTGGTTGTTTAAAACATTTAAACAACCTTTTTTTGTATTGCATCATATTCCCAACAAATATAAAACATTCTAAAATGTTTGCCATTAATTTGTTTTTAAAATACTCATCGTTTTAATTTATGATTAGAATACCGGTTAAAATATTTTAATAAGCCCTCTGAAACTGACATAAAACACCTTTAATGATTCCTGAAAATTTATAACGTATTTAATTACTTTTTGTATATATGTGTTGTTTGTATTTTCTTTCTTTCTTTATTTTATTTTTTTTTATTTATTTTTTTTGGGGGGGGGGGGTAAATGACACAATGACAATAATGGTTTAACAATTCATGCATTCCTGGTACTGGATGTCTTATGATTTACACGCGTAATGGTCTCCTGCGCAAGGCGTGTGGGAAGGGATAGCTAGGGTATATCAGCCGTTTCACCAAAGATATCCCTCAGAAAATCTACTCTGTTAACATTAACGCTCTCATATCCTGAGTCGCACAATCACAAAGAAGTGAAACTTTTTTATTATTTTCTTTCCGTCCCTCTTTCGCGCCGGGATTTTAAACAACAGCAAGAAAATGTATGCTCTTGCTTGCATACAATTTACGCTGGTATGTAAGAGCTTGTAAGGGGCATTTAATAATAGAGAACTGATTTGGTGTCACCCACACAAAGTTTTCTTCGTGTTTTGGGGTATCAGTTATTACGAAAACAGACGGATACATTAAGGCCTACCACATATCGATGACGTAACAGACTGAATTCATTGCAAGTGTTAAAATGGATACAAGATCATGTATACTGTGGTACTTGAACAACCTTGGTTGTTTAAAACATTTAACAAACCGTTTTTTATAGTGTATCATATCCCAACAAATATATAACATTTTAAAATATTTTGCCATTAATGGTTTTAAAATGTTCAAGTAAACATGCTAAAAGGAACTAATGGTGAGTCAGAAAAAAATTCTCGAAAACACTTCAAACTAAAGGCGTCTTTAAATGTTTCAGGATGTAACTATAGGTTTTAATGTATGATTAAAATACTGGTTATAAATATCAATTCCATAAGCCCTCTGAAACAGACACAAAACCTTTTGATGAAATTTCTTTCTTCAAATATTTATAAATTGGTTCAATTCTTTTTTTTTGTTTTGTTTGTTTGTTTGTTTGTTTGTTTTTT
This sequence comes from Ophioderma brevispina, assembly GCA_023653785.1. NCBI lineage: Eukaryota > Metazoa > Echinodermata > Ophiuroidea > Amphilepidida > Ophiodermatidae > Ophioderma > Ophioderma brevispina. The sequence goes on from JAMKCH010047121.1 coordinate 6,835, forward strand.
GTTGTTTGTTTGTTTGTTTGTTTTTGTTTTGTTTGTTTGTTTGTTTGTTTGTTTTTTGTTTTGTTTGTTTTTGATGGAGTAGGTGAAACAATGACAATAATGGTTTAACAATTCATGCATTCCTGGTACTGGATGTCTTATGATTTACACGCGTAATGGTCTCCTGCGCAAGGCGTGTGGGAAGGGGTATAGCTAGGTAATATCAGCCTTTAACCAAAAATATCCATCAAAAAATCTACTTTGTTAACATTAACACTCTCATGTCTTGAGTCGCACAATTACAAACAAGTAAACTCTTTTTAATTTTCTTTCGTGCTCTTTCTCGCGCGGGAGATCGGTCTTGAAAACCAAACAGCAAAGAAAATGTGTGCTCTTGCTTACATACAATTACGCTCCTATGTAAGGGCCGTTTAATAATAGAGAACTGATTTGGTGTCGCCACAAAGAGTTCGTCGTTGTTTTCTGCCACAAGGTATCCGGTTAATGTCGGATTGCTAAACAACCGATACATTAAGGCCTACCACATATCGATGACGTAACAGACTGAATTCATTGCAAGTGTTAAAATGGATACAAGATCATGTATACTGTGGTACTTGAACAACCTTGGTTGTTTAAAAAATTTTTTAAAAAAAGAAAAAACCTAAAAAATTAAAAAAACAAACTATATAACATTTTAAAATATTTTGCCATTAATGGTTTTAAAATGTTCAAGTAAACATGCTAAAAGGAACTAATGGTGAGTCAGAAAAAAATTCTCGAAAACACTTCAAACTAAAGGCGTCTTTAAATGTTTCAGGATGTAACTATAGGTTTTAATGTATGATTAAAATACTGGTTAAAATAAGCAGTTTCCATAAGCCCTCTGAAACAGACACAAAACCTTTTGATGAAATTTTCCTTCAAAATATTTATAATTGTTTCCATTCCTTTTGGTTTGTTGCGTTTGTTTTGTTTGCTTTCGTTTTGTTTTTGTTTTTGTTTTTGTTTTTGTTTTTTTTGTTTTGTTTGTTTTTTGTTGTTTGTTTGTTTGTTTGTTTTTGATGGAGTAGGTGAAACAATGACAATAATGGTTTAACAATTCATGCATTCCTGGTACTGGATGTCTTATGATTTACACGCGTAATGGTCTCCTGCGCAAGGCGTGTGGGAAGGGGTATAGCTAGGTAATATCAGCCATTTAACCAAAAATATCCATCAAAAAATCTACTTTGTTAACATTAACACTCTCATGTCTTGAGTCGCACAATTACAAACAAGTAAACTCTTTTTAATTTTCTTTCGTGCTCTTTCTCGCGCATGGAGATCGGTGTTGAAAAACAAACATCAAAGAAACTGTGTGTGCTCTTGCTTACATACAATTACGCTCCTATGTAAGGGCCGTTTAATAATAGAGAACTGATTTGGTGTCGCCACAAAATAGTTCGTCGTGTTTTCTGCTACAAGGTATCGGTTAATTTCTGATTGCGAAAAACAGACCGATACATTAAGGCCTACCACATATCGATGACGTAACAGACTGAATTCATTGCAAGTGTTAAAATGGATACAAGATCATGTATACTGTGGTACTTGAACAACCTTGGTTTTTAAACAATTTACACGACCATTTTTAATAGGTAGCATATCCCGACAAATTATAACATTTTAAAATATCTTGCCATTAATGGTCTTAAAATGTTCCAAGTAAATATGCTAAAAGGACTGAATGTGAGTCAGAAAGAAATTCCTCGAAAACACTTCAAACTAAAGCGGTCTTCCATGTTTCAGTATGTAACTAATAATAGGTTTTAATGTTGATTAAAATACCGTTAAAGATATTTCCATAATCCTCTCGAACAGACACAAAACCTTTCGATGAATGTTCTTAAATATTTATATAAATTGGTTCAATTTCCTTTTGTTTGCGTTTGTTTGTTTGCTCGTTTTGTTTTTGTTTTGTTTTTATTGTTTGTTTGTTTGTTTGTTTGTTTGTTTTTGATGGAGTGGGTGGACACAATGCCAAGAATGTTTAACCATGTTTCCTGTTACTGTAATGTCCTTATTATTTGCACGCATAATAGCTACCCACTTAAAAATACAGGGTCAAAAAAACCCCTAAAAGGTCAATTTGGTACCCGCAGGCCTACTGTCAATTATGCACCACGACTAAAAAAGGGTCAAAATTGACCCCCACTGATCTGGTCAAAAAAATTGAACCCCAAATTGTGGTTAAAAGTAACACCCGGGAGGTTAAAAATGACTATAGTGGGTGTCTTTTATCTTTTTGAAAAATATGATGCTTAAAAAACAGAAAATGACCCCTAACGTGGTTGATTTCAACCCGACAAGTTGCAAATAAATTGACCAATGAAGATTGTTATATTTGACCCCGTCGTTTTAAGTGTGTAAGGCTGGTGTGGGAGGGTTTAGCATAGTAATATGAGCCATTTCACCAAAAATCTCAATCCAAAAATCTAACTTGTTAACATTAGAAAACGGCTTTCTCATGTCCTGATCTCACAATCACAAAGAATAACTTTTTTATTTATTTTCGTCCTCTTTCTCGCGGATGGTGGGTCGGTGTTAAACAAACAGCAAAGAAAATGTGTGCTCTGTTACCTCCATTTACGCTCCTATGAGGGGCATTTAATAATCGCGACTGATTTGGTGTTCACCGACAAATGAGTTGTCGTGTTTTCTGCTACAAAGTTTCAGTAAATTTGGTGATCAGGAAACAGACTATAGGATACATTAAAATGCCTACCACCTATCGATGACGTAACAGACTTAATCCATTTACATTTAAAATGGATACAAGTTCATGTATACATGAGTACTGTGATCACCTTGGTGTTTTAAAACATTTAAATAAACAACTTTTTTGTAGTGTAGCATAGCTCAACAAATATCTAACATTTTTAAAAATATTTGCCATTATGGTTTTTAAATGTTTCAAGTACACATGCTAAAGGGACGAAATTGTGAGTCAGAAAAACAATCTCGAAAACAACTCAACTAAAGCATCTTTTCAATGTTTCAGCTGTAACTATAGGGTTTAAATGTATGATTAAATACCGTGTAAATATTTCCATAAGCTCTCTGAAACAGACCAAAACCTTTTGATGGAAATTCTCAAAATATTTATAAATTGGTTCAATCCTTTTTGTTTGTTGCATTTGGTCTGTTTTTGCTCGTTTTGTTTTGTTTTTTGTTTTGTTTTGTTTGTTTGTTTTTTGTTGTTGTTTGTTTTTGATGGAGGTAGTTGAAACAATGACAAATAATGTGTTTAACCATGTATTCCTGTTACTGTATGTCTTAGATTTAACCCGCATAATAGTCTTCTGCTAAAGGGCGTGTGTTAAGGGGTATCTAGGTAATATCAGGTCCATTTAACAAAAATCTCCATCAAAAAATCTACTTTGTTAACATAACACTCTCAAGTCCTGAGTCGCACCAATACAAACAAGTAAACTCTTTTAATTCTTTCGTGCTCTTTCCGCGCGCATGTGATTGGTGTTGAAACAAACACATAAAGAAAATGTATGCTCTTGCTAACATACAATTTACGACTCTCTTATGTTAGGGGTATTTGATTATAGATCACTGATTTAGTTCATGCACCCAAAAGTGTTTTCGTCGTGTTTTCTGCTACGGTATCAGTTAATTTCGGATCAAGAGAACAGACTTAGATACATTATTAAAGCCTACCACCTGCTTGATTCATTACAAGTTTAGGCTATAATAGTTGTTATTTACTTATTTTTATTTATGGGCACAAATACATGTATATCTACGTTGTAAAACATGTTAAATCCACATGGAGGCGATGTTTATATCCCATATTAAGCACACAGACGTAATTACCAAATTATCAAATTATGAAGAATGTGACGCAAAAAAAGCATGAAGGTGCAATTATTTGCCCCTCGTGTGTTTGATTGTACTGCATTCAATGCGGTAGTCTTTGAGGGAATCATGTAATTTCGTCCAATCTTCGGATTATACCGAATTAACTTGAATCAAGTTAAATACGTCTGTATTTAACAATACAGGCCAATCCAGGGATCTTTCATTGCATGTTAACCTATGCGTGTACTGGGAAGACGGTATCTGATAATTCAAGATTTCGCTCCTATCATGTAAATATCAATATTTACCCGGGGAATACACTACTTAATAATGTCTGACTATTGACTGAAAGACAGAATGTCCTCACATCCCAAAAAGGATTTTTTCTTGAAAGTATATTTCAACCATGAAGACGTCTTTAAAATGTTTTTGACTGTGCCTACAATCTTGGAAATAACTGTTGGAACACTTCGAACTATTTTTGCAAAACTGTTCCCAGGTGTGGCAGGAGATATAGTCCTCCGGGCTCACAGTCCGGGAACAATGGTGAACAATAGGGCAATCGACTCAGTTGACTCTTCACGCAACATTAGTTTCACGCTTTATTCCGTTGTCGTGTATGGAGCCCGGACTAAGACTCTCTTAATTCCTTAGATTTATTTTAAAGTCTAAGGTGACTGGAATTAGTGACAAAACCTTTTGGGATTTAAAATAGTCCAGGCTACAGATTCCGCATTGATACCTAATATCAACCTTGTTTTATTAGATATATAATGTTTTTCAACGGTTTCTAGACCAGTTTTTTATGCTGATTCTGAATCCGATGGATGCCAGACGAGCAACCTTGAGCATTTTTGTAAAAACGCAAAAAATCAAAATGGCCACCAAAACACAAAACATTCATCTCTTGTTCACTCAAAAGTTGTGTTTTTTCATCCTGTCTCGTTTAAACATCCATTGTGACCAATTAACATAGGATTCTGTAAAAACGTAATCAATGAATTCAATATGGCCGCCATTACAATAAAGTGTCTGATCGTGATCTATTTCTGACTGGAGGTTGGTAATTTGGTATCGATCCTGGTGTTTTGGCAGTCAAGAAATTAATTAAAATCATAAGACATATTTTTAACAAAATTGATAATAAATTCCGTCATTATAGGATCCAAAGATGGCTTCCGATACTCTAAGATGGCTATAATTGATACCTATGTTCAACTTAGTACTGCAATGTTTGTGTATATACCTGTAAGTCAATCAGATCAATGTACACATCATTAGGTAATCAGAGCAATCGATACATGTAAGATGCCATCCAAAATGGGTATCCAATATGGCTGGAAATGGCACTTACTAAGCGGCAAAAAATCCGATCACTAATAGTTAGAGAGATATGTATCGTTGGTTTTGGTAGGTTTTAGGCATCCATTGGCATCCATGTTGAGCTATTTGATGAATAACGACTCAATGACATTTAAGATAGCCTTACTGTGGTTTTTGGAAGCAAAAAAAGCATGAAGGTGCAATTATTTGCCCCTCGTGTGTTTGATTGTACTGCATTCAATGCGGTAGTCTTTGAGGGAATCATGTAATTTCGTCCAATCTTCGGATTATACCGAATTAACTTGAATCAAGTTAAATACGTCTGTATTTAACAATACAGGCCAATCCAGGGATCTTTCATTGCATGTTAACCTATGCGTGTACTGGGAAGACGGTATCTGATAATTCAAGATTTCGCTCCTATCATGTAAATATCAATATTTACCCGGGGAATACACTACTTAATAATGTCTGACTATTGACTGAAAGACAGAATGTCCTCACATCCCAAAAAGGATTTTTTCTTGAAAGTATATTTCAACCATGAAGACGTCTTTAAAATGTTTTTGACTGTGCCTACAATCTTGGAAATAACTGTTGGAACACTTCGAACTATTTTTGCAAAACTGTTCCCAGGTGTGGCAGGAGATATAGTCCTCCGGGCTCACAGTCCGGGAACAATGGTGAACAATAGGGCAATCGACTCAGTTGACTCTTCACGCAACATTAGTTTCACGCTTTATTCCGTTGTCGTGTATGGAGCCCGGACTAAGACTCTCTTAATTCCTTAGATTTATTTTAAAGTCTAAGGTGACTGGAATTAGTGACAAAACCTTTTGGGATTTAAAAACAATTCCTTTAGATTCAAATATAAATCTTTAAATGAAGTATAAACAGTTTTTAACTCATTTAAAGGTTTATTTTCAAATCAAAAGGACTTATTTTAAGTAAGCCTTTTCACGGATTTAATTTTTTTAAGTCCAAAAAAGGTTTTGTCACTAATTCCAGTCTCGTTAGACTTAAAAATAAGTCTAAGGAATACGCCTGCCGGACAGGACTATGATTACTTTCACACCTGTCTCCCCAAGAGGTATCGTCATCAGCAGTCTTGCAAGTTCCCCCAACATTGATAGGAGGTTGAGGAAGAGTAAGTTGGAATGTAAGGTCGGGCTTTCATTAAGTGATACAGGGGCTTGACTCTGGCCCAGGTGAGCAATGTAACAAGTGGTGGTAAGTGTTCAAACTACTTTTTCCAAGATTATAAGTTTTAGCGTTTGGTTAATTTTTAAAATCTCTGATAGCCGACATAAAATTCTTTGATGACATTTTTGTTTGTTTGTTTGTTTTGTTTTTGTTGCTGAGAACACATCATACAGCTGCAGGTATAGACAAACAGTAGATATAGACCACGAGAAGACAGTACGGATATAACCAAAATTGCGCTTGCCTAAAGAACGATTAGAATTTTCTGAAAAAAATTGGACCTTTTTACACTTTGCATATGTTGATAGCAAGTTTTCAACTCATTAATCTAATTCTACTGAGTAATTAATTCTGTGTTTAGTTTTGTGTTACTTTTATTTTCTACTCTGTTTATTAATTTTGTTTATATAATTTTCACCCTGCATATTACCATATAGACATTCCCATACTTTCCTGGCCCATGGACACTTTCATCATATTCGAGTACCCCCGAAACACTTAAAAAAAACTATCATCCGATTTACGTTCCCAGCTAAACTGATTTCATTCTTTTGGTTGTCAGTTTGGGACTACAACGACGACGTGCCAATTTAAGCATTATAGTAATCAGCTATTTAACCTATTAAGGTAACCAAATCAAATAAGAATCAATCGGATGAAAGGGGTATCGATGACAAGGGGGCTTAAGCATTATGGGAAAGAAGAAAGAAGTTGGTCACGCATGCGTGCACAGAAAACAGGGTCGCCAGATTACGAACAGGTAAACAAGGTTATCAATGCCAAACGTGGTATCATTTTCTTCTTCTTTTCAATATAATTTTTTTTCTTTTGGCATGTTTGGGAAAATAGGTCGCTACATTAATGACAAACTAGAATGTTAAAACTTTAAAATTTAAAAACCGCAACACCTTAAAGCGACAAACTAGTATGTTAAAACTTAAAAAAAAACAGCAACACCTTAAAGTCTATAAAACAAAAAATAAACTCGTATAAACATCGAGCACCCCCCCCCCAAAAAAAAAGAAAAGAAGTATGACGGTAGACAAGTGTCTACCTTTGTCCGGACAGAAGTAGACAGTAGACAAGTGTCTACCTTTGTCCGGACAGAGGTAGACAACTGTCTACCGGCATTAAATTTATCTGGAAAAAGTTCAATTTTTAATGTTTTATTTTATATTTTTCTTGGAAATAATTAATTATTAAGAGTTTATGTTATTGTTTTAGATTTTAAATTGTTCAACATAGAACAAAAATAACAAAAAAAATAATAAAACCATGCACGTAAACACGTGTAGAATAAAGAGCGATTTTCATTATAAATTTTACGCTTACACATGATTTAAAGTATGACTCAGAGATTTCGAAATATTATTTTTTTGTGTAATAATGAAAATGTCACTAGAACTAAAGAGGAAACCAAATTCACACTTCCGAAATTGAGATGAACGGATCGTTTCGTTTGATCAGAAACTTTAGTTTCAGTATTACGTCCATATAATACTGTGGTATAACAAAAATTCGGCTCCGGAATTTTTTATAACAAGTGTTGACTTTCTATATGAAGGAATTCGATTTAAGCTTAGCAATTTCACACAGTGATTAGTATATGGACAAGCATTATGTACATGCAAAAACACGATTTTTTTTGGAAATTGAGGGCGCCCCTCCTCAGGAAATCTCTGAGTCGGCCTTTAATTAATATACTTTAAGGAAATTAATAGTTCATAAGTAGTTAATTGAGGTATGTTTGAAAAATCAAAGAATATAGGCTACGTATATTACGCGAAGAAATTAATCAAATGATAAAATTGGTAACTCTTATTGGTAAAGGCCTTTACAAGGTATATACATGATGGACCTGGACTCAAAAGGATGTGTGGTATTTTAGATTGTAACACAACTCTATTCTCTTGTTCAAAAAGAGCGTCGAAAGTTCTTTGATTAGGTTCTCAAAACTGAAAAGGGAAAGACAGCGCGATTCACTCGCTTAACCTCCGCGGGTGCCCCTATGTCTAGCCTGTGTAGCAGGACAGACCGAAAATGTCGAAACTGTTGCTAAAACTTGGAAGGTTACAGCTTGTTTATACAACAGGCTTACTAAACCTATAACAAAAGTCAAAAATACTTTTGTTAGGTTGATTGTGAGAAGGCCGATTTGGATAAAAGGTAAAATAACGCTGTGTCTTAGGGTTGTTTTTTTTTGTCGTTTTAAAACGAACAGATTTAGACACCTAGTGGTCATATCCATATTATGAAAATAATAAATGTTGTTATGACTTTTGCAACTAATTTTTTAAAAAATGTCTGAAACACTTATGATACTGTGGTTCTGTGGCACATTTTTGCAGAGCAATATAATATGTCAAATAGTGGTTATATAAGAGATAAGTTTAAAACATTTAAATATGATATAGACTAAAGTGTTTGACACCAAGCATTCCACATGCGTTTATTTAGGCGTAAGGGGTCAAGTTGGCTAATAATTCCGGTATGCGTACCTACCCAAATAGAAAAGGCCAACTCGACCCAATGGGACCACCTAGTTTAACGGAATTTGGTTGGGTAGGTACGATGATCACAGTCTGGCTGCCAACTCTACTCTCCTACGTCAGGCAAATCATATGCACATAAATAAAATATCATTATTGTAATGCTTTTCAGGTGTACATATCATTCAGAACCAGTCCAATGAAGTCCTGTTCCTGTACTTGGCAAAATAGCACTTGCAGATACAACCAATAACCACTTACCTAAACTATTGTGTTTAAGAGCATTACAACATCTTTGTATGGGAGGACTTTTTTGAAGTTTAGGCACATCAAGTTCCCGATACACTCACACTTTTCTATTTGTGAATTAAAAATCCAATTATAAATTAATTTTTATTTTCCTCACGCGATCTGTGGGTCACTCTGATCAGGGAGTGCGACCGCGCATAGCTTGGTTATATTGCGACACAGTCCCCACCACATGATCAATGTGTATACTATGCCATGATGTACCGATACTGCGGTGAAATGTTGTAAGGACTCAGGGCCAAGGACTTGGGAAGACGGCCCACCCTATATTTGCCGTTTGCCTGGCCACGTCCCCTTTAGTAGCTATGGGCCCAAACCGCAACCCTCCCCCCCTATCAATATTTTCTTCCATCATGTTTTCCTGTTAGCTTTGGGTCCTCAGCGATCAGAATCTGCTTGTTTGCCATTAAATTGGTGGTGGGTGGGGTGTGAAACGTGAAAGAGGGCGAGCCAGGCCGTTGCCATGGCAACCGCGAAAACAAAAATGAAAGAATTTTTAAAATGTCGTATCTTTTGTAACTAAACAACTAAAAACATGCTCTGGTGTCACAATTTAGAGTATTTCAAATCAAGTTTCCATTTGATCAGCAAATAAAGGTTATTTGAGGTCATAGAAATGTCGATTCATGTGTCCGTTACCATGGTAACACGGTCTCAAAATAGGTTTTTGAGTAAGAATTTTAATAGTTTTTTAAAAGCGAAACCCTCCTTCCCCTTAGAGATTGGCATTCATCGAGTTTTTGTGCTTGCTTTGATCCTCAGCTATCAGAATCTGCTTGTTTTCCTTTAATGTGGTGGTGGTATGGGTGCCAGAGCCGTTGCCATGGCAAACGCCCACAAAGTACTGAAAATGTGAATTTAGAAAAATGTCATATCTTTCCAACTATACAACCAACTACAACATAAAAACATGCTCAGGTGTCAATTTATATGTATTTCAAACTTCCGCATTTTGATTACAAGGCAAAATAAGGTTATTTGAGGTCCTAGAAGTCGAGTTATGGTTCTTACCATGGTACACAGTCTCGAAAATGTATCCTTTAATGGGAAAATGTACTTATAATTAAACAACATAACACAATTTAAGTGCCTAGGTATATGGATTCCTAGCTTTCTAGCTGCACCATTTATTGCACTTAAGATCTAAGTACTCAAGGTCATGTCCATGGCTATTAGGATGGTTGCTATGACAACACCATGATACCAAAATTAATGATTATGAAAAAAAAGACTAAAACAATCTGAGGCTATTATGAGGTATTTATGAGACCTAGACCTTCCTTAGGAATTTTCATCCATCAGGTTTTCTGTTAGTTTGGGTCCCCTCCTATCAGAAGCTTGCTTTGTTGCCTTTAAAGCTGTGTGGTTGTGAGTGCCTGGATCCTGTTGCTAAGAAATCACCACTATAAAAAGCTTGGAATTTCGGAAATGTTATAATCTTTTGCTTGCACCGCAGACAACAGGCAAGATGGCATCTGGAACGTGACCTCAGATGTCTTTGGTCCATGACTTTGACATCATCCACAATGAAAGGGACCCTTTGCCCTCACACCCAAGTCTGGTATAAAATTGGATCGATTGAGCCATAGTTATTGGGTCGCTATGAGTAGCAAAAATATTGGGCGAGACGGAGTCGAGGCCCCAATATTTTGAAACTCATAGCGAGACCAATAAATATTGGGCGTCAATCATCCCCTTTTATCATTTTAGGTTTGGATCCAATATTTTCCCACACTTGGATCCATACAACATAATAATGGAACCAATTATCACCTCCTAGAACCCATCCGTGACCATAGGGGCTTTGGCAATTCGTATATTATGCAAATTTGCAGCACGAATGTCTTCTGGGCACCAGACACCCCATTACCACTGTGAAATTAATACAACTCCCTCCATAGTCAGGACTGCATTGACCGAATCACGCGACTCAGTGATTCGACCTTACCTCAGAAAATGTTTCGCTCACAAACCCACAGACAAACCCTTCACGACCTTATTGATGTGAGAACAAATTACAGAAGGTCGTAAGGTCGTAAGGAAGGTATCCTACCCTAGTATCGCCCTCTGCACTCCTGAGAAGGGAATACACTGTATTAGCAATAAATTATTACCATGACCTTATACATAATACCACTGGCTCAACCGGTTATGGAGTGGGGTTGTAGAAGGTAGCAAATGCCAACGCACTGCCTTCCGTATGCTCCATCTTGTACTCACTTAATGCTCCTGTTCTAGCTGCTACTAGGCTTGTGAAAGGTGGTAGAAGAACTCCAACTGACATTGTCCGCCATGTTCAGGATGGAGGCCCTTTATAGAATGCTCAGGAGGAAGCTTGAGCTTGAATATCATATGCTCTGACCAAGCCAGACAACCGACCATTGTTTTTTTTTGTGCTCCTTTTGTGACTGAGGAAATCCAGCGGCTCACTGTGTCCCTTGCTGCATGGCCCATGTGGTGCACTGCAGAGATAAAGAGTTGATGAGAAGTACGATATCCTTACCGCTCAAGTGCCCTAACTGACACCAAGGTTTCTCTGGGCGGCAGAACAACTCTGGTGAGATCAGCAATACCGGTTTTGAGTAAAGAATTATTCTTCGCCAAACAGCCTACTTGAAGAATTAGAGTACCCCACGTCCTCAATGCGGAGGTGGTCTTGTCTGTCGACACGGCGTGACACTCCGAACCCCTATAAGCCACTAAGAAAGCAGTTTTATTGAAATTGGCAGAAACTAAGCTTTCGGATGGGTTTTTAACTCCTCTGACACCAAAATTGAAAGACCTTGGCAATCCCACTCTGGACCAAAGGCTGGAACGCATGGCGCGTCGTGAACATATCCTTTAGCAGAGGGAACTGGAGGAAACTTTCATGCCACCACCAAGCTCTTTTGAGTCTGGCCATTGCTGTTTGGGTAACCCGGAGTTTAGACCTTTCCTCCCTTGAAAGACCATGAGTGCAGCGAATTTGGCAATCTGCCTAGAGTTGCACCAATAGGGTCGATCTTTGTCGGCACACCATGCATGGTAACGGCGAGTCGATATCAAAATCATAAGATACACTTGTGGACTTCCGCTTTGCCTGAGCATCGAGCAACTGCCTGTTCAGAAAGTCTCACCGTAGTATCAGTCTGTAGAAATGCACCAGATAGACAGTTCAGAGCATCTATTGTGTACTCTGGTACAAATTGTCGGCCGAAAGGACCTCTTACGAGAGCCCTTACTATGGAGCCGAATCGGTTCTCTCTCAGCAGAACTAGCAGCCTGGGAAACCACAGCTTCCGTGGCTACAATGGGGCTTCCAGCAGGGCCAAGCAATCCTGGCAGAGAGCCCTTTCTCTAGAACTCTCAGGATCCTGGCGACTGGGGAAAAAGCATTTAGCTATCAGTTCCGACCAGTCCGCCGCCATGACATCCCTTCTTCGCCCAGAGGAGTCTGGGTCCCAAGAGTAATATGTCAAAAAGATGATGATTCACGGCTGAGGGTGAACCGGTCTATTTGTGGACCGTCCACATTATTGAAGATTGTGCGGCAAAACCACTGGCACTCCACCTGAGGAACCCGGACCTTCTGCCAGGAGAGAGTGTCGTCCATCAATTTCTCACTCCTAGAACATGGGAGGCGAGCACCCGGATGTCCCAATCCCGGGACCACCTGAACAGCCAAAAAGGACCCCTGACACCACGTGTTTTCTCAGCAGACCAGAGCCACCTTCGCCCCTGAGCAAAGGTAGTCGGCGCCACTACGGCAGACAGACGGCCCACAGGTCAATGATGATGTCATCGTCGCTGACTATTGCCATCCCCTCTCATCCCTTCTCAGAATTCACTACTACCTTGACTAATGAGTGAAGGTTCGGGCTCATTGTGAGATTTAGAGACAAAAGGGAGGGCTCAAACTCCTACCCCCCCCACACACACCCACACACACACCTCACCGTGCAATGCCACCATTGCTGGAGGACTTGCATACTGGACATGCATGGTAAGTAAGGCATATTTTTAATTGCAGTGTAGCACTCCTCCACAGCCTCCGTTTTGAAAAACCTTCACGACTGCGGCAATGCTTCAATATGAAAATGCTGGACTCAGTGGAGGCCACTTGTATCTTATCTGTCAGAGGCTTGGGGATAGTCTCCATTCCCCTGCTTCTTTGCAGTGAGGAATAAAGTAGAATAGAAACCATCTTAATCCGGAAATGGCAGTCGTATATTCGTCCCTTGGGCCACTAACTAGGAAAACTCTGAACTTATAGCCTTCCTCCAAGCAGGAGTAGTAATGGGAAGGGGTCTGACGGCCTTCGGTATGGGGCGGGCGGGGAACTCAGGCGGTTCCCCGAACGAGACCACTCTCTGCGATGAATTTTTGTGTTGTCTTGTCTAAGATCTACTATATTTCTAAAAAATTCCATTTCAGCATGGCAATGCCATTCAGTCCTGAATGTTCTCTTGGCTGTCAGTTGCCAGCTTTGAGGTCTGGTAGCCTTTGGAGATGGCATCCGGCATAAGGATCGGAAGGTCGTAGGTTTATTCCTGCTCCGGTGCAGTCTTAGAAAAAAATTCCTGCTAGGCTGCTTGCTATGGTGCTTGTCACAACTGTTTATAAAAGTAATTTTACACAAATAGCTGGTGCGTAAAAGCTGTTATTTCTTCTCTGATTTCATTTATATTCAGTTTAACCTTGCATCATTCATTGATCCCCAAAGTGTGTGTGGGTTCTAGTACATAATGCTTGACGCCTCCTACCTTCTGTAGGAACGACCTCCAATTGGCATAATACCGTTACCCTAAATAACCCAAATCTTATTGCATCAAATAGCAGCTTAGATTTTTGTTTCTATGCTGATTTGTACAAAAAATATGATTTTTTGCAAAGTTTAAAAATATATACTTACCTGTGTTGGCCATGGCAACGGTCCTGCTGCTCATATATATCTCAAAATGATGGCTCAGAAGAAGATTGTGATAGCTAAGTGTACTAGCTAACTGAAAAATATGGTTAAGAAAATCATAGTCTATCACTAAATTAACATTGTGTCTGTTATGAAGAACTCACAAAATCCAATTTTCCAATTTACGAGGGGTTGTCATGGTAAATGGCCACTGTTTGGCTAACCTGGTCCTTAGGTGTCCAGATCAAATTGCAATAAACTGGCAGCTCGCATTGCATAGCCTCTTTCACTTAGAGATTTTTTTTATATGTTGTCGTTTTTACATGATATATTTGTTCCTTCCTTTTTTTTTTTCGCAAAAATTCCCATTTTTAAAAGAGGGCTTTGCCATGGCAACGCCAAAATTCGACAGAATCATGACCTTAAATTACCCAGATTGTGATTGCATCAAACTGGAGAACTAAAATACATATATCGAGACACTTGAATGGTGTTTTTATGTTGTTTACTTGCAAAGATATTACATTTTCCTTCCGATTCAAGTTTTTCATTATTACTTGCGTTGCCATGGCAACGGCCGTAACGCCCACACCCATCACTAATTAAATGGCAAACAAGCCAAAAAAAAGAAAGGAACTTTTGATAGCTGAGGTTCCTGGCTAACTGAAAAACATAGTGAAATGAAAATCCTCTAAGTGGGTAGGTGGGGGGTTCAGGTGGCCCATAGCCTACTTTTCCATATGCATAACATGTTTCAGCATTATCGACGTACGTGGTACATTCATAACAATGGATAGGCCTAACACGCCTCTGCACGGTATGCATCAGTGCGATGGCAATTGGTTTTGGTTTTTGATTGTTTTTAACAACCTTCTTAGAAAATGATATACCAGATTATATTCCAACTAAAATAGTGTTTAGAATTCAACCGGCCGCAATAAATCCCATGACCATACCTAGATCAGATCAGTACAATTCATAGCGTTAAACATGTTAAATGACCATTCACAATGTCAAACAATTTTCACAAACCTAAGCAGCTCAGACATTATCGAGAATTTGGGTAGGTACGCATACCGGAATAATTAGCCAGCTCAACTCGTTTCCGTTTATTTAGGTCTTAAACGTTTATAAATGTTATTTATTTTTACAGTGGAATTTTAAGTATAGCGTGTTTGATTCGATCACTCATTTTTAAATTAATGTAAACATCGAAAAGCGCCTAAAGAATTGATCCATGTATTAAAGTCCTTATTTAAAAATACTACTGCTTAGCAATTAGGCCTAAGCGCCTATAGATTTACTCTGCAAAGGGTAAATCTATTGAAAAGTTTTAGGCCTAACCTTTGAATCCTGATAGATTCTGTATAGTTAGACTACCCTCTAAAAATACCTCTTCATTTTTTGCCTAGGTGCCGAGTAAAATAAACAAGTTTTTCAAGTCAAATTTGACTGGAAAAATCTTGTAAGTTTGACACTCAAAACTTGTCACACAAACTTGACTTTATTCTGATGAAAGTTTTAACTAGAAAACTATGTTATACTGATACTCTAAATATCTCGTAATATGAACTTAAAAGTTCATATTTAACGAGATATTTAGTGTGTCAGTGTAACACATATATCAGTGGTTTTTGAAATGGCTCCCCAAAAATGACTTGCTATCTCTAACAATACCAATCTAAGAACACAGGCTTGTGTGAATTCATTTGAATGCATCCAAACTTCTGTAAGTCCATTTTCATTTATGAAAAGAGGTTAATCGAATAAGTGCAGAATATGCTATATTAGCCCGTCGCCAATTTCAGTGTCACAACTCAGTTTCTCATTTTTCTCGACCAAGATGACAACAAACAAAAACAAAGTTATTTACTAACAAGCTGATGGTATTCACGGTATGCGTTTTGGCCTTCATAATTTGAATCACTGCGTGTATATCCTTGATCGTTTGATACAATCATATTTTATGACGGATTAACCGTTAATCTAAACAATCACGATATATTCATCATCAGCAATTTCACAAACGGTACCAGTTAAACAGTTTTATCATTAATTTTGCCCTTATACACTATATCGACGTGTTTGGCTGATTAAGCACGTGAGAGTATTTAGTTTTACACTTGAAAACACCTTGTGTTTAATTCTAATTTGCACTTGTTTAACAAATTAACATTTTAATTGAGAGTATATGAGCGGCATGCGTCAAATTTGTCTTGTCTTATTCGTCTCCTTGATGTTAAATTCGACTGAATGAACCGGGAAGAGAAAAGCATTTTATAAACACTACTGAAATCGCGCGTCGCGTTAACTGCGAAGGTATAAGGAGTGTTAATAACACCAGACTGTGTTTACTAAGTGTTCATCTGCATTTTTCAGTTTTTGCAGTTTGTTATTTTTATAAGTACAATCACTGTATAATAATCACCAATAATCATCTTAAAGTATCATTTTTATTCATATTTTGTGATTAACCGCCTTTGAAATTATATTTTAAGTTGCAACCATTTTCAACTGTTCGTTACATTTTAAAGTATTTGTCAATTTTCCAAGTACATTCTTTCCCAAGAACTTTGAAAGCAAATATGTTTAAAATGTGCAAACTATTTGCCTATAAATATAGTTACTGTGACTATTAAAGAAGTACCCCGATCCTCCGCTTTGGCCCCACCACACCTCCATCAAACCTGAGATTTTGGTATCATTGGAAGCTTTTTCTCATTTCACCTGCAAAATATTTTGGCTGAACTCTATCCCATTGTGATGTTATGAGCATTAATATAGCTTGTTTACGGTTACCGGAAAATATTTGTACAGTATCATAATGGCTATTGTAATACACACAATTACTGCTCATGTTAAAATGGTATGTAGGATTCAAATGAAAGTTTAGAATTAAGGTATGTTAGTGATGGCCTTTTCTATGAAACACAGAAAATGATATATTGTAATGGGGTGGCACACCTTTAAGTCATAGTGACTATATAAACATGGTAAAGGGTGTGTCATCCCTGTATGTAATTTCGATTTCGACATATATCTTCAATAAAAATAACGTATGACTTGTCCCCTTAGAACATTGGAGACACGTCTTTAATAATTCAATTGTCCTTTATAGCGAGTTATGTACGTAGAGGACTTCATACAACATAACTTTACATCACTATATGAATGATGATATAGGGGTAGAGGTGAAAGTTATTATGCATTTTATGTAATGAATATTTTGGAGGTGGCATGTTAGTTATGCAAGCACGAAATATTTAGACGTTATCTTCTGGGTTCATTTCTCTGACAATTTTATCCAAAAACAATTATAATAATTTTCATCATTATCGTTGCATTATTGTTTAATGAAAGTGTTATTGTTTAAAATCAAAGTTACGAACTATATATCTAATGTTCCTTATAAAATTGTTTATCATTTTCATGGTCAAATTTAGTTACGAATGAATCATAAGAATTTTCCGTTTCATTTTTTGCTATTACTGTTTAGATATGGAGGATGAAGTATATTAATTAAACAATTCCAGACAATAAAATCTTGTACATACATTTTGTTACAAAATACCATAAAGATACGTGCAGCTTGATGACAGATGGATAGACACGGTGTTCATTCGTAGCCATGTCTGGCGTAATACAGCGCGACACGCTTTCTGCATTATTTGAAGTCATTGAGAGTCGCGCATGGTTGAAATTAATAAGTGCAAGAAATAAACACTGGCATTATATATTTCTGTGGATCATTTATCATTGGGAATTGCACTATTTTGTAAAGAAAATGTTTTTGTCATGGCAACAAACAATGACACTAGGAAAAGAAGAGATTTGTTTTTCTCTCTCTCTCTCTTTCTCTCTCCTTCTTTCTGTATCTCGCTCTCTTCTTCTCTAAAAGGTCTCTCTATTTTTATCTGTTTTCTTTTTTCTTTCTTCCTCCATTACCTTCTTTCTTTGTTTCTTTCTATCTTTCTTTCTTTCTTTCTTTCTTTCTTTCTTTCTTTCTTTATTTATTTATTTATTTATTTATTTATTTATTTATTTATTTTCGAAATTACACTTGATTTAGACTTGTACACTGTAAATCCATGTGCTTAGGTTTTTGTGTCACTTTTGAACTCCTAAAGGCGTTCGACAAAACCAAAACAAGTAAATTACCCTTTTTCCGTTAAAAGATGGACATTTTTCTCAGACCTCTAGCAGGCCCTGCTCCCATGAAACTCTACAAAAAACATTAAAATTCGGCACATTTTTATTTCCAATTTTATCAGAGTATTAATAATATTATTATCGAACATTCTTACATTAAAAACGCGTTTACAACAATATTTTCCGTAAACTTCTGGATACATCAAATAAACAGCTTTGTTCAAATTTGAACACAAAGGTGTGTGTTTTATATATTTAGTCATTTTAGGAAAATGCTGTTTTAGACATTTTAGGAAAATACTGTTTTTAAACAAACGTTGGGTGTTCTAGTTAACATAACACTGCTCTGATTTAAATTTGTGAATAACGTACTGAATTTTAATGTTTGTAATGTTTTATCCGAGTAGTAAGGGTCTTGTTATGACGTCTCGTAGACGTTCAGAAATACCTTTCAAACACAAATAAAATGAGCCTTGTGCACAAATGACCTAAATTATTATAATAAACAGTTTTAATGATCTGTAATGGTTTCAGAATTTGTGTGTTCCAAACAAAATTACATATAATTACACAATTTAAGATTATACTTATAAAGAGTTCTAGTATCCTATGTTGAAGGCGTTGCAGTTCAACGATTGATATGTCCTCACAGCGAAGACCCTAAACCAAAATGACATAGGCAAAGTTCCCATAATTTAACTCTTCAGTTAGTATATTCCATGGGAATCTTCTCAGTCCTGAAGATAACTTTTGTCCAGCAGTTCAAGACGACAAGGTTAAATTAAGTCCCTTGACGACATAATCCACAGTATAGCAGTCAAGATAATCACCACCGATTTCTATCTGTCCACAATTTGGAATCTTATTTTGATTCCCAGGACTTTGGCTTCAAAGACGACAGTAGAATATTACAGCAACTCTGCTCAGATGGAATTATATATCCTGGCACTAGGTACTTGATGTCTGCTCCTTAATGCAGAGTAAAACTAGCTATCTTCTAGCTACCTGTTAGTAGTGGATGCTGGCAGAGAGTCCTTCCAGTGATAGTATTTAACTACTCACAGATCGATTCCCCTTTCTAATCCCATAATCCTACACCATCCTCATGCATAAACATAACCTTACACTAGCTGACCAATCGGAATTCATCACCCGGATTACATCACTTCATATATATAACTCTATGGGGAAATTCCCTGATCTTACAATGTTCTGATCTCAAAACATAAACAAGTTTCTAAGTTTTAGCATCCTTGGGGAATTCCCCACTTCCCCTATTGTGCAATCTAAACAGGTGCACTTAGCAAAACAACTCTTGGGAATCCCCTTTTCTCTCTTTTATAGTAAACAAAGTGCTTTTCCCGTGAGAAATCTTTCTCAAATAAAATTGAGAAAATAATATTTTGAAAGTTTAATCAGAAAAATGGAAGGCAGATGAGGCATATAACAGTCTGAAAAAACGCTCACTTTTTAACATAAAAGTGGAATTTTTACTCTGTCGTTTTGTCGAACGCGTTTATGTGTTCAAAAAGTGATAGAAAGCCTAAACACGTGGATTTAGAGTATTTTACACCATAGCGCATTTTTACACCAACACATAGGAACCTCTAAGGATCGCTGTGCGGGGGGTAACCACATTCAAATAAAGGTTTTATCGGATTTATTTAAACGGAAATGAGATCCAGTCAAATTATCTATACAGCTGTAAGAGTCGGTATGGTAATATTTATTCCGACTAAACTATCAAGATTAACAGGTGCATCATGGGGACGAGGCTGAAGATCTCGGGAGGCGCTGGAATAATAATAATAAATTTACATATGGCGCTCTATACAGAAAACACAAACCGTCTTAAACAATACTTAAAATAGAAATTAAAGTACAGCTGGCATTTACAGCATAATTAGGAAAACAATCCAAAGTTAACACAATTTTAAGCATTGGAAGCTTGTTCCAGAGCCTAGTACCAACGGCGTTAAATGATGTCACCACATATTGCATGGTACAAGGAATAACAAGCCGGGTAACTTCAGATAGAAGACCGTTATAACATCCGTTTTGTACCATCATAATTAATGTCCAACACATGAAATTTAGACCATCAGTAAGGTATGGCGGAGCCTGTCCGTGTAGCTAGAGACGTATATACACATAAAGACGGATTTTGTATCTGATACGTCCTTAACAGGCAACCAGTGAAGAGTGATCAAAGTTGTGCAAAACTCTGGTAACGACCGCATACAAACACCAAACGCGCAGCTTTATTTTGCAAGTGCTGGGGCCTTCTGAGATCTATTTCATGGCGCCGTATAGTAATGAGTTGGCATAGTCAATGCGGGACAAGATCACAGCATAGCTGCAAGCATCAAAAGTGATAAACCTACGAAAAAACTATGCCATAAGTTACGAATATGGTAATTTATACTTTTACAGATAGCAGCAATCTGATTGGACATACTCAATATGGGAGAAATTGTGTCTTTCCTTTGGGCTTAGTATTTGTATTAAAATAAGAAAGGTACACTTGTAAAGTAAGTAGGATAAGAATGTTGTAGGTATTAAGAGAATATTTATATTACAGGTACGTTTCACCGTCACAGTGAGAGTGACGTGAGGGGGTTTTTGAAAAAAAAAGTGTACGAGAATGTGTCCATTCGACTCTAGAAGTTTCACTTACTATTAGAAACTCAGCCATTTTACATTCGGTCTAGGTTTGCAATCTACAATCATGAAAGAAAGGTTGAAACACTTTATTCGATTTAGGAAAATAGGAAACAAGTGACCGCTCTCTCCCAATGCAATGTTGATCCGAGTTATGGTTGTCAACAAGATCACAATTGCCACTCAACATTGATTGATATGGTAAAGGGACGACTTCCACTTCATGAACGATGACTTACCTAATTCCGACAGTTGTGAACATGGGATGGTTTCAATATATTGCATACTAACTATTTTTTTCTGTGATTGTAGCTGCTTTCATTGATATCTTCACTGATTTCCTGATCAACAGAGGATGTCTTCAAACTTCTTTTATTTGTTTTCAAAATGTTGAACAATTTGTCTCCAGAATTATTTAAATGTGTGTCTTCATTTGCATACACCAAACCGTATAACTTAAATACAGGGTGAGTCAAAAAAAAACTTGACCCAGATTGTGTCCGCCATTTTGAATTTTTAAATAAAATATATCTAAGATATGTGGTATCATCGGAAAGCCTATTTCATTATCTTGAATTTGCTCCAAAGATAATTCCAATCTGATAAGTATAGGTAAAGCTACATTCTGTTGAATCAAGTAGTCAGCTTTTACCCCTATCCACGGATTCCATTTGAATGGACGGTGGGCCAACTAAACAAAATGACTCCCCAAATGATGATAGGGCCTGTCTATGTTATGTCAAATAAAGTGGTATCTAAGCCAGTGATAATGGTAAGTTTTATTTGAAACCTTTTTTTTTCAAGATGTGGCAATTTTGGTTACAAATATAGACAATACTTTAATCCTCAAAAAGGTTTTGTCACCATGTCTGTTCCTTCATAATGGTACGATTCATTCAAACTCTCCAGAAACAGATAGAAACTGATACATGATCAAGTTAATTATGTTTCAAATGATTGTTATGGGTGATGAGGACCGTAGAAACGTTAAGAGTGGCCATCGATGATCAATTGTGACTTGAAAAATTTTGTTTTTTTTTTTTTTTGGGTGTTACATAGCGTCAGATTTATTCTGCAGTCAATAAATAGCCCGATGTTTTTCTAGACACTGATTTTCTGCCTAGCTGGACGCGTTTCATTTGTAATTGTGAATCCATGGACAGAGCGCAAAACAGACTACTGGATTCAAAACACTGTAGCTCGGTCTTTTCCTAACCGATGCAAATTCTTCTGCAGCAAATGTAAAGACAAACGAACTAAGCTTCAGATGATACACATATGTGAGGACATCTGTATCTTACAAATTCAAAAATGGCGGATACAAACTGGGTCAATTTTTTTTTGACTCACCCGTAGATATAGCAGTAACTATATTCACTTGGAAAGCCAGAACTTAGCCAATTTTGCAGTTAATGATTATAAGAATGGGATACTTGCTGATCAATATTAAACCCCATCTTCAGTTTCTAAAAGGTCGTTAATATCTATTCCCAAGTTATCATTTATGTGTATTTGGATGTAATGATAGTTTGTATTTGCAATTCAATGCAGGCAATACAATATACAATGAAATGTAATGCAATGCAATGTTACACATGTCAATGCAATGCAATGAAACAATGCAATTAACGTGGTACTTAACAAGAAATCAATAAATTAAATACCGAGCTAAAAGGAACAGATGCAACAGTGAAGGGCACGAAATCGCCAGCGACTCCCTCGTGACTTGCCATCCCTGTCATGGGACTGTGGCACCAAAGCCCGGTTTCAAAATCCACACCACGGATGTAAAATGTTCTAAATGTTTGCATGTCTTTTTTAACAATCTGTATTTTGAAACGTGTTTAATTCTAAATGTATGCAAATGATTGTTGTAAATGAAATTGACTTGACAGTTATTCAAACGGCTTACTGTATTTTGCGAAACTTAACGAAACGAAACAGAACTCCCATGCATTGCATACGTGCATAATCAAACGGAATAGCTTGGTATCCAATGGGAGTTCCGTTTCGTTTCGTTTTTCGCAATCAGTAGCCATTACAACAAACCGTGCACGCTTTTCAAGCATCAAATTATGTCTTTTTTTATTTTAGAGGGCATTGAACCCCTGCTGTGGTATCTGCATGGGAGTTTGTAAAGACTAAGGTCAGATCATCGATTATCGATTTATACTCTCCACCTAAACGACTAAAAACATTCATCATTCAACCCTAATGTAAGCCTGCGCCATAATATACCCTTTTTAAGTGTGTTAGATGTTGTCAATCGCTTAATGTTTATTGTGAGCGTTATTTCCTTCCGGATTTAGGTGTTTAGTTTAGTATTTAGAAGTTACCGTCGTCTGTACTTCACTGTAATGTAGATTAAAAATTAAACACGTTTCTGTGCTCACAAGTATTATACAGAAGAATATAAACAAGACCAAAACACTAATTGATTTTCTTCACCGGAACAATTCCCACTTGTCCAATCCCATTTGGTCCAATTCAACCTTTTGTCGATTCACATTTATTTCGTTCAACTTTCAACATTTTTGAACCAAATGAGATTTGGACCAAATGAAACTCTTGACCAAGTGGGAATTGGACCAATGGGAATTAGACCAAGTGGAATGGACTACTGGGAATTTTGACCAATTTAAAAAATGGACCAAGTGAGAATTGGAGCAAATGTTAATGCGAACAAGTGGGAATGAGACAAGTGGGAATTGGACCAGGTGAGAATTGGACCAAGGTGGAAATTGGACCAAATAATAAAAGTGAAATTGAAAATCTGAAAAGTGGGAAAAGTGTGATTTGACCAAGTGGGAATTCTTGGGACCAAGTGGGAATTGGACCAAGTTGGACATTGGACTGAGTGGGCATTGAACAAATAAGAATCATGGCCAAGGTGGGAATTGGATCAAATGTGAATTGGACCAAGTGGAATTAGACCACGTGAGAATTGGACCAATTGGAAATTGCACTAAGTGGGAATTGGACCAATTAAGAAATAATGGACCAAGTGGGAATTGTGACCAAGTGGGGTTTGATCAAGTTTGATTGACCCCGTGATCAATTGGACCAAGTGGAAATTGGGCCAAATAAGAATTATGAACCAAGTGGGACTTTGACCACTATGGGAATGGGACGCAAGTGGGAATGGGACCAATGGGCATGGACCAGTGAATGGGCCAGTGGGATTGGACCCAAGTGAATTGGACCAAATAAGAATAATGGACCAAGTGAATTGTCCAAGTGGGGATTGGAGCCACGTGGGAATTGACCCACCTCGAGAATTGGACCAAGTGTGAAATTGTACAAAATAGATTATGAAACCCGGTGACTTTGACCAGTGGGAATGGGGACACGTGGGAATGGGACCCCAAGTGGGCATGGACATGGGAATTGGGCCAAGTGGGATTGGACCAAGTGGGAATTAGACCAAATAAAATAATGGGACCGAAGTGGGGATACATATTTCATATCCAATTTTTGTTTATATGTTTTTTTGTTGTTAATGCTGTAATGCTTGTTTTTGTTGTTAATGTTTGTTTTGTTGCTGTTTTAATTGTTAGGGAGGGTCTTTTTTTTACTTATCTTTACTTTACTTTTACGTACTCTATCCTCTCTATGACAATTAAAGATACGAAAGAGTCAGTTTGCAGAGATGATTTTTTTTTTTTAATTTTAAGCAATTTAAATGTTTGACCTCTGATTTTAAAATTATCATCATACACAATATGATAACAATACCTTGCTTCAATTTCATGTCAAAGTAGAACACAGCCATGGGTTCAACCTGCCGTACCACATCCAGTAATTAAAAACAATTGGACGAATGATAGAAATTAGGAGATTTTAAGGCAACTCCCCACGTACCCATTTTCTTAAAGGGGCTATGTTGCCACTTTTTTTTCCTGGGACTTTGCCATTCTCCTTGTTAAATTTTACAAACCCACGCCAAACCAAATTTACCTCACGGGGTCGTACCTTGGGGTGACCTCCCATTCCTACAGATCATCCCGGAAAATGATTGTAATCCCTGTTTATGTGTATACTTGATATGTTAAGGTATAGGAGGGGTTGCATAGCGGCGTTTTAGAGACCTATTGTATTATAATTTTAAACGCTTAAAAATTACACTGAAACATTAACAATATGTAGTGTTTTAATCGCATGCAACGCCTCCTATAGTGTTACACATCAAGTATATAAATAAACGTGTTTAAGTTTTTTCTTTAATTATTTTAACAGCCGGTGGGCAGCAATTGTGAAAACGCAAAACATGCACTCAAACACACTCATCTAACAGTTTTTAGTTTTGCCTCGTATAATTGATAAAATGCGCCGTCAGCGCCGGCAACACGACGGCTTGTCTTATACCTTACAACCCCTCCCACCTGAAAAAAGGGTCTGGCGAAGTCTGGGACGCCCCTGACACACACGCACACAATACGCCACACTATCCCGCACACACCCTTTGCACACCCAACGTCCACAACCCCCATTCAAACGTGAATTATAAACAACATGGCATTGCTTAAACACAGGTATATAATAGAATATTTACACTTCGAGCAATAAATAGTTATGATACAATATTAATATTGAATGTACAACATATTTCATGCTGTAACTGTACTTGTTTTTATTTGGTACGTAAACACTAAAATATCAGTGAGCTTATAAAGTGTTTTTTCTCAGTTCTCATATATGTATTCCTAAAGCCATGCAGTAAGTATATAAACATGCTAGAATCTTACTCTTTAATTAAAGGTGAAGTGGAAATTGGACCAAATAGAAAAATGAACTAAGTTGGAACTTTGGACAAGTGGGAATTGGACCAGGGGAGATGGACCAAGTGGGAATTGGACCAAGTGGGAATGGACGACGTGGGACTTGACCAAATAAGAATAATGGAACGCAGTGGGAAGTTGGACCAGTGGGGATGGATCAAGGGGATTGGACCAACTTGAATAATTGGACACCAAGTGGAAATTGGACTAAGTGGGAATTGAACCAAATAAGAATAATGGACAAGTGGGAATTGGACCAGTGGGATTGGGATCATAGTGGGAATTGGACCACTTGATAATTGGACCCAATTGGGAAATTGGGACAATAAGAATTATGAACTCAAGTGGGACTTTTACCAAGTGGGATGGGACCAAGTGGGAATGGACCAAGGGGCATTGACAAGTGGACTTGGGCCAAGTGGGATTGGACCAAGTGTGGAATTGGACCAAATAAGAATAATGGACCAAGTTGGGGAATTGGACCAATAGTGGGGATTGGATCAAGTGGGATTGGACCACGCGAGAATTGGACCCAAGTTTGAAATTGGACCAAAATCAGAGAGTGTGTTTGACCCAAGTGGGGACTTTACCACAAGTGGGAATGGGACCAAGTGGGAATGGGACCAAGTGGAAATGGACAAGTGGGAATTGGGCCAGTGGGATTGGACCAAGTGGGATTAGACCAAATAAAATAATGGACGCAAGTGGGAATCATATTCATATCCAATTTTTGTTTATATGTTTGTTTGTGTTAATGCTGTTTTGTTGTTATGTTTGTTTTGGTTGCTGTTTTAATTGTTAGGGTATTTTTTGTACTTATCTTTACTTTACTTTTACTTATCTCTATAATCTCTAAAACAAACATGACAATTACAGAATAACGAAAGAGTCAGTTTGCAGAATGATTTTTTTTTTTTAATTATAAATTAATTCATCGAAAGAGGGAACATTTATCTCAGTACACAATATGATAACAATAGCCTTGCTTCAAATTTTCCATATTCAAAGTAGAAAAAAACACAGCCATGGTTCAAAACTGCCGTACCCCAGTCCCGTAAATTAAAAACAAGTGGACGAATGTAGAAATTAGAGATTTAAGAAGGGCAAATCCTCCCCACTACCCATTTTTTCTTAAAGGGGCTATGTATTCCACACTTTCCTGGACCTTGGCCCTTTGTTTATTTGTTACATTTAAAAACACACACGCCCCCACCCCTTACCTACACTTTGGTCGTACCTTGTGGGACTCTCCAATTCCTACATATCATCCCCCGGCCCCATGCTTGTACCTCTGTTTCTGTGCTACTATGGCTGTGTATAACGGTATAGGAGGCGTTGCATAGCGCGTTCATAGACCTATTTTTAGTCTACAATTTCACCGCTTTAACACGGAAACATTAACAATATTTAGTGTTTAAATCGCATGCAACGCCCTCCTATATGTTACAACGACAACATCAAGTATATAATAACGGTGTTTTCCGCCGTTTTTCTTTCCTTCTTTTACAAGCCGGTGCAGACGCAGCACAATTGTGACACGCAAACCATGCACACCCTCCCCCCCACTCCTCTCCCATGTTATAGTTTGCCTCGTAATAATTTATTAAAATGCCGTCAGCGCCGGCCAACGGACGTGGGCTTGTTGATAATACCGTATTAACCAAAACACCCCATACCACGCCCCTATACAAACATTTTAACTTTATACTCTTTTCCTGCCCCTTCCCCAACACCACACTCCACCCCCCTCTCCCCTCTCCCCCGCCTTCATTCATTGTCCCCTACTTCCGCCCCGCCCATTCAAACGTGGAAGTTTAAACAAAATGGGCATTGCTAATAACCAGTATATTAATAAATATTTACAACTTCACGCAATAAAGTTATGATCCATATTAATATTTATGTACAACATATTTCATGCTGTAATTGTACTTGGTTTGATTTGGTACCGACACCTAAAATATCAGTGAGCTTAATTAAATAAATGTTTTCTTTCTCATTATGTATTAACCTACGCCATGTAGTAAGTTATATAAAACATGCCTATAATCTTACCTTAATAATTAAAGGGGCACGTGGAAAATTGGGACAACTAGGATAAATTAACGAAGTGGGACTTTGAAACCCAAGTGGGAATTGGACCAAGTGGGAATGGGACCAAGTGGGAATGTGGACCACCAAAGGGGAATTGGACTAAGTGGGAATTGGACCACATAGAATAATGGACCAAGTGGGAATTGGACCACGTGGGGATTGTGATCAAGTTGGAATTTGGACCAAGTGAGAAGTGGACCAAGTGGGAATTGGCCTAACTAAATAAAGTGGGAATTGGACAAATAAGAATAATGGACCTTGTGGGAATTGGACCAAGTGGGGATTGGATCAAGTGGGAATGGACCACGGTGAGAATTGGACCAAGTGGAAAATGGACCAATAAGAATTATGAACCAAGTGGGACTTTGACCAATTGGTAATATGGGACCAAGTGGGATGGGACCAGTGGGCATGGACCAAGTGGGAATTGGGCCAAGTGGGATTTGGAACACCAGGGGAATTTGGGAACGCAAATAAGAATAATGGACCAAGTGGGATTGGACCAAGTGGGATTGGATCAAGTGGGAATTGGACCACGGCGAGAATTGGACCAAGTGGAAATTAGGACCAAATTAAGAATTATGACCAAGTGGGACTATTGACCAAGAAGTGGGAATGGGCACAAGTGGGAATGGGACCAAGTGGGCATGACCAAGTGGGAATTGGGGCCCAAGTGGGATTTGGACCATGTGGGTGGGATTGAACCAAATAAGAATACTGGACGCAAGTGGGATCATATTTCATATCCAATTTATTGTTTATATGTTTGGTTTGGTTGTTAATGCTGTTTTGTTGTTAATGTTGTTTTTGTTGCTGTTTTTATTGGAGGGTATTTTTTACTATCTTTACTTTACTTTTAACTATCTCTATCATCTCTATGACAATTAAAGAATACGAAATAGTCCATTTTGCAGAATGATTTTTTTTTTATTTAAATTATCACTTTCGAAGAGGTAACATTTATCTCAGTGACACAATATGATACAATAGCCTTGCTTCGAATTTCAGATTCAAAGTCAGAAACACGCCAGTTTCAAAGTCCGTCCCACAGTCCAGTAATTAAAAACATTGGACGAATGATAGGAAATTAAGAGATTTTAAGGCAAACTCCCCACGTACCCATTTTCTTAAAGGGGCTATGTATGCCACTTTTCCTGGGACTTGGCCATGCTCTATGTTGTTAAATTTACAAACACACACCCAACAAAATTAACTCACGGGGTCGTACCTTGTGGGACTCTCCCATTCCTACAGATCATCCCGGAAAATGATTGTAAATCTGTTTATGTGTATACTTGATGTGTATAAGGTATAGGAGGCGTTGCATAGCGCGTTTATAGACCTATTTTTATTATAAATTTAAACGCTTTAACACGGAAACATTAACAATATTTACGTGTTAATCGCATGCAACGCCTCCTATAGTGTTACACATCAAGCATATAAATAAACGTGTTTAAGTTTTTATTTAATTATTTTACAGCCGGTGCAGCAAAATTGTGAAACGCAAAACATGCACTCAAACACACTCATCTAACATGTTTAGTTTTGCCTCGTATAATTTATTAAAATGCCGTCAGCGCCGGCACACGGACGGCTTGTCGGTAATACCTTTACACCCCTCCCACCTGAAAAAAGGGTCTGGCGAAGTCTGGGACGCCCCTGACACACGCACACACGCCACACTATCCCGCACACACCCTTTGCACACACAACGTCACACACCCATTCAAACGTGAATTTATAAACAAATGGCATTGCTTAATACACAGTATATTAATAGAATATTTACACTTCGAGCAATAAATAGTTATGATACAATATTAATATTTAATGTTCAACATATTTCATGCTGTACTGTACTTGTTTTATTTGGTACCGTACACACTAAAATATCAGTGAGCTTATAAAGTGTTTTCTCAGTATGTATTCCTAAAGCCATGCTAGTAAAAGTTATATAAAACATGCTAGAATCTTACTCTTTAATTAAAGGTGCAACGAGAGATTTTCAAATATAAGCGTATACAATCACCATTTGTTTTAATTTTAAGTTATTTCTGTAGCCAAATAAAGGTAGGGAATCCATTGAGTGTCTAATCAATATGAAAACACTACATACGGCAGAAAATATGGATGACTTGAAATCTCTCGTTGCCCCGAAGTAGCAATATACCAAGAATATTGGGAAAACTGAGAAATACAACAATCTGATCACGATTTAACAGCTCTTCGAGCAGTTACTATGTTCGGTAGGGGAAATGCGCAGGGGATTTTGACCAATTCTTGAAAGGACTTGAAGGGTTCTTGATACAGGGTTCTTTAAAAGTTTAATGTTCTATTTTCTTGGCTACAGAACCTTTTGGGTTCTACAAAGAATCCCGTAAAGTGCTTAGTGCTTGGTGCCCAATAATGAAGTCAAGTAATGTTAGAATAATTGTTTTGAAATTAACAATACGGCGAGGCGACAGAGCTAAATGGTGTTACATTACATTCTAATTCTGGGAGACAATTTGGAGGTCTTCAGTCTGTCATCAATATTGTTCGGAGAGACTTTTTAATGAAGAGAAACTTAAATGTTTCGGTGGGATTAGCATGTTCAAGTACAAATTGGTCGAACATGATGAGTAATAATATATATTTCAGGTTAAAACAAAATTAAAGTCTGTGAAATTATGCAAGTCAGGTAATTTCTAACAGAGTATGAGTACTAAAGGTGTTACAAAACCTAAACACTAATACAGTGTATAAACAAAATGGAAAACCATACCAACAAGCACGCCCTTGGAAACATCTATATATATATATATATATATATATATTGCACACGTAATATCCTCTCTTTCTCAAAATAGTATGTCTATTGCCTTTTACGTCACAACGGAGAAATCAATGGGTACGTTTTCCGTTGGTCACAAATCTAATGTCCTAAAATACTTTACCTTAGCTGTCCATGAACCATACTCGCTATAGCGGAATATGCGGATACAGGGTGGGTAGAGTTTCCTTGTGAAAGGTTACATAGTCAATTTATGATTTGTATAAAGCACAGGGCTTACGCATTACGTGACCGTAACCAGTTTGATTTCCAAACTTCTTCGAAACACCCACTTTCTTTAAAACTTATAGGCCTATACTAAGTTACACGTGATCTCATTGACTAGAATTTTCTTTGCGTAAGCGGAAATTCTGGAACGTCTTTCAAAATTCCGTAGAAATACGAGAGGGGTGGTGGTGGGTGAAGTGGCCAAGAGATCCTCAATTATGAGTTCGCCATCGGTTTAACGTACAATCACGAAATTTAACACATATTCTCTTGCTTATTCCAAAAGCGTTAGAGTTGCATTGTTGACCTCTTAGACTATGGCACATGCCCTTTATATGCCGTAGTTTCATAGTGCCCAATGGGGGTAGGGGGAAACCAAGTGTAAATTCATAATGAATTATTAGAATCGTATAACCGTTTGTTCCCGCAAATAAAACTGGCACATTTTCATGAAAATGAATAAAATGTCAGCTCAATTTCATTTCCCCAATATCAGTGACCAATGGATACACTAGACTTCAGAAAACAATGGAGCTAAAGATATTCAACTATTGGCCCGGTATGCGGTGGAGAAAAGCACTTCAGATTCCTTTTCATCTAGATCTGGGAGTGCAGGGCCATTGTTATTGTCTCGCAGTCGAAAAGACTTCAGGTGTTATCACTCTCTGATTTAGACTGAGTATTTTTTTTTCAAGACGTAAGCACAAAATACTTATCCTCATTCACAAGTAAGTAAATATTAAGCTTCTATAGTGCGTGTTCAATTACCTTTGGCCGTATTTTTCATCATTTATTCGCAAAGGAAGAAAGCCTTGACGAACAAAAATCATGCTCAACAAGTTGCAGGCCAAGCTTTGACCTATAACAACTTTGTGCTGAACCAAAATCCGTAACCTATTGCTTAACTTCATTTCTATTCAATTAACTGCGTTTGAAGCAAACTGAGTGTCAACGACCTATATTATAATGTAAGCTAGTTAGTTATTGTGAAAGAGGACTGATATTTTGTTACTCAACCCGAATCGTGGAGGTGATAATAGCTAGTATCTTTTCAACTGCGTGGCAATATAACAATGGCTCCGCATACTGGGCCGATTGTTGAATATCTTTAGCGCATGGTTTGCTTGCTGTCTATAAGTCTATTCATATCCATTAGTCACTGTTATTGGGGAAAAAATGGGGTGAAATTTTATTCATTCTCAAGAAAATGTGCCAGTTTTATGTGCGGGAACAGACAATTTAATAATTTATTATGAATTTACACTTGGTTTTCCCCTTTAGGGGCACTACGAAATTTGTTATACAGTTGGTTATTTGGTCTACGTCTTATAGTCTATCTGCCTTTACATGATCAGTAAGGTGGAGCAAAACATCAAAGTGTTTAAAGGCGCTTGTTTCGATCGTCTTTGGGACCCCTCGACTTACCCTGAAAGAAGTATTAATTTTGGTATCAGAAAAAGCTCGTATTTTTTATCGTTGTCGTCCTGAAATTTCTTTTAGACCCCGCCCCATGGAAGAGGCAAAAAATCAAAACCCTTAATTAAGACCTTGGTGAAAATATATTTCATTTACCTAAAATAAAAAAAGGAATTTTGAAAAGCAATTAAACGTTGACGAGACACCCGCCAACACCCAATAAAAATATTTGACCATTCGAAACACCAACATGCCAACGATCGAGATAAATCCTTATGTGATTTTAATAATTTTAGGTCATAGTGGCTCATTTTCGGTTAATTTGGAATTGCATTTTGACCATCACCAAAACTGAATTGTGAGCTGTATGATTTGCATTTCTCCAGGTCTACAGAGGTTATTGGGCAGATACAAAAAGGAAACGGTGGTATCAGAATTCCCCCATCAAATATATTCAGAAAGTTGTACATTTAGGTCAATTGGAACTAGAATACAACTGCACCTTAATTGGTCGAATAAATTTCGATTTTCCCACCCTAATAACAGCACCTTTTCACAAACTATGATTTCAAATTTACAAACACTTATTTCTCTTTTTACACTTGGTAGATATTTAAGAACAAAGTTAGATGCAGAACATCATAGGAAATGACATATTAAAAAGCATTTTAATCTGAATTGAACGTTGCTGAGATATAATAAGGCAAAGATAGTGAAAACCATGTTGAAGTTAACTTCTGTTTTCTAAAAAAGTCGAGTCAGAGAATGTAAAGACACCTTGCATTTCACAAAACTGTATTTTAAAATAAACATTGCCCGACCGTGAAGAACGAAACATGCACTGTTAAAATGATCGTTAAAAACGTCATGCATTTTAAAAGGCAACTGGGACTCACAACAGTTAAAAAGACGGATTTTTTAAAGTTATTTGCACGTTGTGAGTCCCATTTGCCAGTTAAAATGACGTTTTACGGTCATTTTAACAGTGTGAGATTGGTCGCATTGTTCAGCTTCTTTTACCCAATGTATTACCGGGGATGCAATACGACGTCTCACACCTGGTGATATACACCTGGCACAAAAAGTATCTCGGCATGTTTTTCGATCAGTATTGTGCCAAAGTCAGACCATTTTGAAAGTTTTCGAAATATACATTTTGTTGCCTAGGTCTTGCTCTTTCATTTAACACCTCGCTTGTAAAAAAGCGTGCAAAATGGCTGAGATAGAGCGTCCGAAAGACGCAACCCCCCCCCCCCCAACCAAAAGTTGCAGTTTTCGGATTTTTCAATGGTCACTGTGTGGTACAACGCAATAATACGTGTGTATTGATTTTACACAAAGAGGTTTTCTGACTGAATGAGCGAGAAAACCTACTTGCAATATTGATTGTGGTACACGTGTTCGTGTCCCAGTACACTGCAATGCCCATTGAAAAATCCAAAAATTGCAACTTTTGGTTTTGGGGGTTTGCGTCTTTCGGGCGTTCTATCTCAGCCATTTCTGCACGCATTTTTACAATCGAGGTGTTAAATGAAAGAGCAAGACTTATGCAACAAAATGTATATTTCGAAAACTTTCAAAATGGTCTGACTTTGGCACAATACTGTTCGAAAAACATGCCGAGATACTTTTTGTGCCAGGTGTACATGACAATGGAAATACCACGAGCATAATAGACCACCTGTACAATGTAACATTTCTGGAATATCAAAAACAGGTGCAAACTGCATTTTGCATAGCGTGTTTGCGATGGCCTGCAAATATCTAGTTCACGTAAGGACAATTATTGCACGCAGCGAGAAAAAGTGCATTATCGTAAAGAAAACTGTATCAAAACAAGTTTAAGCAAAATGTTATCATGATAATTTGTTTTATCATGAAAGAATTTTACCCTGCTCCTGGATATTTTCTTATGTTCTTCGACGTGTTTTAAAGTTTCTGTGAAATCACTGCATATTATTATTACAATAGCGCAAGCTCGCGTTAATCAAATATGCGTGCTGTACGAAATCTTTGATCAGCGCCGGCCCCTCGCCGGCCACGCCTTGCTTTCCCTGAATGAGTTCAAAAAGGCGATTACACATCATAGTTCCTCAAAGAAAACCATGAGATTTTACGTAAAATCACGAGACATCACAAAACAGTGTTTGGTTGCCGCGTCAGCCCACTTTCATTTTTCACTTTTAATAACTCCAGCTTTACAGTCTTCAGCAGTAGCGGCAGTTTTTGAGTCCAACCCTAGTGAACTTGTCGTGTGATCGTTAGAATTGTCGCCTTCCCCGCTTTCTTCATTTCCTTCTTGAAGTGAGGGGTCTTTCTTGTTCTCTTTCTTGTATTTCATCCTCCTATTCTGAAACCATATCTTGATTTGACGTTCTGTGAGCTGAAGAAGATGGGAAAGTTCTATTCTTCGTCGTCTTGTCAAATATCGGTTGAAATGAAACTCCTTTTCTAGTTCTAATGTCTGAAATCTGGTGTAAGTCTGTCTGCAACGTTTTCTGCCGATCTCCATCCCTTGGTTGACTGCATTAATAAAAACAAAAGAAACGGTATATAAGTACCAGTTATATTTTCAACTCCGGGTAAATTGGCAATAGCTCATTTGTGCATATATATCAAAATTCGTCTTGAATCGGGACAATACCCGAGTACTTACGTTCAGCAATTGATCTGTGCACGTGCAGGGAAATACCGGGATATATTTTGTCCAAGATGTATTTCGGGATATCGTCTATTACAGGGGTGTCCAACCTTTTTGACGCAGGGGCCACATTGGTTGAATCCACAACTATTGCGGGCCGCAAACAAGTATGATGTGCCTACAAAAGTCTGGAAGTAGGACCCATATCTATACCAATATTTGCTAAAAAGTACCCATAGCAATACAAGAGATGGAGATTTTGGATCAAATTTAAACACAAAATTTTCCATTTTTGTTGTTCCTTTTTAACAAATTGGAAAAACATTGGCTTATTGAGGATGGACTAAATTTTCCCACAATTGTAACGACAATTTTGTTCAGATTGATGAAATTGAACTAATTTTTTTTTAATTTGTATAATAAATATGATAAGATTTGAAATTAGGTTTATAAGAAAAGAAAGATAGGGTTTATAAAATTTATTTAAGATATTAATTTAATTTTTTATGGGAGTACCTCGCGGGCCGAATGCGAGCTATTAGCGGGCCGCAAAATTGGCCCGCGGGCCGCAGGTGGACACCCCTTGTCTAGTATCTGTATTCAACGGGGCTCTGCAGACGATAGTCGCTCAGATATCAAAACTTTTCAATTTTGTTTTAGAAATATTTCAAATTTATGACATTTATGACAATTGAAATCAGTGATTTGAAAATGCATTCCAAGAGGTGAAATAAATACGGTACCCATACCGGATAGTCAGAATTGACTAAGTCCGAAAAGATTTATCGATAGATTAGGCTAGCCCTTCTTAAAGATTTGTTTAGGTGCTTGTTAAAATAAGTGATTTTACTCTAGACAAAAGAAAGCTTTTTTTATACACTAAAGAAAGTTTAATATCTCTTGTAAGGCCCAAAACAAAACAAAAACGCATGTTTTGGAGGAAAAAGTTTGGATATTGTTTTTTTTTTAAATAATCTCAATTGTTAAAAAATTTTAAAAAATGTTCTGTAAAAAGCTAGCATTTAAAAATACAATACTCATCCACAGTCAGAATGCCTATTAAAATCGATAGTATACTTCCGCTTTTGTTGCCATTAATTGTTTAAGTATAGCAAAGTTCGCCTTCGGACTAAACAATTCGGACTTTGGAGAATGCGGGGAAAATAGTCTCTATTGCCATTGACACTATCCGAAAAGAGGATTACTATTGATAATATCTAAACGCAGGAGCTGCCGAAGGTTGTTGGTTGTTTTAACTTGTATTGCTGAAGAATAGTAACATCGAAGTCGGAATTGAATTCAAACAATCACACACGGGATAATTTACACAATTAAAACTGTTATAAACAATGTGTTTGTTTGTTTAATTGGCTAATGAAGATATCGTTGTATCGCCGTTGTTCTACCCTTGTACGCGTATTCATCACATTATTTGGTTGTTTAACCATTTTTGTGGCAATTATTGCAAAACATTTTAAATTAATTCAGAGCACAATGGTTTCGTTAAATTGCTGGTTACAAGACTTGGCAAACTCTATATTAGTTCAAGTGTTCCTAATATTTAGATAATAATGTGGGAATGGTAATAAATTGGTCAAATTCATTTGACTCTTTACTGTCACTTCAGAGCGGATGTTTTTAGCTGACTGCGTTGGTGGACTGCCGTCAGATGTACGTCTAGTATCGAAGAGAGTCAATTGTGTAGCAAATATTGTTTCGGTTTTACGCGGGAAGTTTTTACTATCTCTCAGTGTTAGCTTACGGAAAATATTTCCGAAGACCGGACAAAGAGGGTTTAAACATCCGCGGGTTACTTGTGTATTATATTTGTTCGAACTCATGGACTGCTGCAAGTTAAACTTGGCTCTAAATAACGATTAAGCTAATTTACACGTGCTGAACTTGGTTTTCACAACCGTTATTTTAAGAGATCCGAGATCCTTCATCCGCTGAATGGCGATGATTACGAAATCATACGAACAAGCCTAACTTCATGTCTGTCAATTGGTCCTCCGAGTAAGAGTTCCTGCATATAATCGTACCTAGTCGTCATAATTTTCCCCGTTCCAATCCTCCTCTTCCAACATCATCATCATCATCATTAATTATCATCATCATCATATTCATAAGTAATCATCATCAAATCGTAGTCGTCGTCATCGTACGTTCGTCGTCGGTGTCATCGTCAAAAACGGCACAAAATATCAGATCAGATCATCATATTCGTCATCGGGTCATCGTCATCTCATCATCACGGATCTCATTACATCATCATCAGTATGAGTAATACTATTTAGCATCTTCATAGATATTGTCGTCATCGTCGGCAATTATCGTCATCGTTATCTTCAGAGTATCATCAATACTTTTATATCGTTCGCCATCAAATTATCAAAATTATAATTAAAAAGGACTACATTATTGAAAACCTATACAGTGAACATGAGGTTATGGTGACATTATAGGCGAGGACCAATTTAGAAAACAATAACTCCCACACAGTCCATGTTACAAGATAATAAACCAATTTACTATATAGTTGAAGGTTAACCAATTAGGCTAACAGGAGCATGTATAGTTTTAAAACAAGCTTGTCTCGTTGTTGAAGACTATTTCTCTCACGAATCAGGCAAACTTTGAGATGTTCGAATAAGGCCATGACAAAGCCGTGTGCTTGAATCTAGTAGATTTTAGTTACGTATCCGAGCCTGCTGAATTGAGATTTGGATAATAAATAATTTCGCAATTTGAAAAACAATTAATTTAAGCGGACAGATGTGTATTGCAAATTTTGGATTCAGCCATCATACTTGCTGCTCAACGAAGATTTAAACACTCCGAAGTAAAACTTTCACTTCAGGAACAGTTTTATTTTATTTTCAAGAATAAAACGAAGTGTGGATGGTATAGCGTCAACTAAAATAGCTGCCTTAAGTAATTGTTTTTCAACATATGTTGTTATTTAAGAAGCATAAAGCAGTGAGAGGACACACCATCAAGGTCTGATCGACATCCAAACTTCTCATCAATTCTTACACATTTCTTTCAGTAGAGCTTTTGGTTGGACGACCTGTATGTTTTGCCTATTAACCACTCGTTAACACTAAGTAAAGATGAAGTGAAGTAACAAATATATTCAAACACACACCGTATTAGCTCTTACTACAAAAATGTGTGCAATAGAAATGAATAGATTTTATTTCATTTACCGCTAGCTGACGACAGTGTCGTCACTGCCACGTTGTGCACCCGGCACGGCCTCTTTAACATACGTGACCAAGGGGGGGGGGAGGGTTCCTAGGGACCCCCAAAATTTGTTTTCGCGCTGCCGCTTTACGCGTGCTGCGATTTTTGCGCCGAAATTTGTGTAATTGTCTGACTTTTAAATGCGCTTCTTTTCATACCAAAATAATTAAAATCGGCCAAGCCGTAATGGGGGGGGGGGGAGATAATTAGTGGGGGTCCACTGGAACCCCACTGGGCAATAACGGAAGTATTTGAAGAAATATTTTAAAAAATAGAATAAGAACCGAAACCAAAGCAAATGTTTTTTGCTGATATAAGTTCAACACATACATGTAAGTAAACAATTATTAGTAACATTAAAAATAATTAACCCTATGTGCTGAAACAAACAATTTCATCATGTACGTTGCCAAAACCGTTTACTGTACAAACTCTATGGGAAATGACGTGTATTTTGCAACACCCGTTTAAAAAAATAAGGATTATAATAAATGTGGTTTGTGTTAAAAATAAGTAATTTGGGTCTTCTAGAATAGATGTTCAACATAAAATAAGTTTTTAAAATGTTTGTATGTAAGCACAAGGCTCATTTGAATTTTCCGTCTTTTGCGCAATTTTCGCGTGTTTTGAAAACAATGTTTTGCCCCTAATTTGCACCCAAAATAACAAATCTCATTTTTTATTGCTGATTTGGGGTTGTCTTATGACCCTTCACCTTGGTATAAAATTTGTGCAAACTTCCCTCGGGAAAGTGTTTCCTTAGGGGGGGGGTCCCATGGAACCCCCCCCCCCCTTGGGCACCAACGGGAGTGAAAACCCCTTGGTCACTTAAGTGTTAAAAGCACATGGGCAGCAACTCCCATATCATTGCTTTTGTTCTCTATATGCATGTTTAAAGATGTTGATCTGACAGGTGGTAGGTGGATTAACACCTCAACTGTAGCCAGCACTTCACATACCAGGCATACCATTGCTTTGTCGTTTTCTATACACGAATCCGGTTTGACACATTCCAAACCTCACTGGCAGCCATAGCTGTGGTGCATCCTGCTTGAATTCACCCAAATGTGCAGATTAAGTGTAGCTTTTGAATTATACTTAATCAAGCGTGGTACAGACGTACAAAAGATTTGGGTAGGTTTTGGGTTGGATGCCCCCAGTAATGGCGGATTAATTCTGACCATCATTTGGCTGGTCGGATTGTCTATAGACATGTTTAAAGATGTTGATCTGACAGGAGCTAGGTGGATTAACACCTCAACTGTATGTAGCAGTCATATAGTCAGTAACTCACATTCCAGGCATACCATTGCTATTGTTGTTTTCTAGAGATATGTTTAAGATATTGATCTGACAGGTGCAAGGTGGATTAACACCTCAGCTGTATGTAGCAGTCATAGTCAGCAACTCACATACCAGGCATACCATTGCTATTCTTATTTTCTATAGACATGTTAAAAGATATTGATCTGACAGGTGCAAGATGGATTAACACCTCAACTGTATGTAGCAATCATGTGGGGAAAATACCTCCGATTTAATCATTATTTATTTATTTACTTATTTATTTATTTATTATTAGTAGAAGCGATTGTAGTACTAGTTCAAATCAATATATTTGAATATTTTCTTTACTGGGCAGTTCAAAATGACCAAATGCAGCTATTAAACTTATGAGTCATTTTGATATGTATTTAAAAGTGTATCGTATATTAAGCTCTTCAATAAAGAAAATTGACAAACGGTTTCTGGCAATATCCGCTCAGTCAACACCAAAATATCCGAAAGAAATCTAATCGCGAGACTTTTTTTATATTAATTATGCAATCTGAAACTGAAACACAGAAAAAAATGTATATCCGAATCCGATCGAATCATATTTTTGAAATTGTAACGGATTGTTATATTTCATTTTACTCATAGAAGAATACCGTCTCTAATTTGAGAAATTTAACGAAAAATTTTATTCTTTTCTGTTATGTTGGAGGTGTTTTTGGTTGTTCTGAAGATATTTAAAACACTTAATTCACTCATTGGAACTAATTTGAGACAAGCATAAATATAATAGTGAATGGATTAGGGAGCAGGAAACTACTTTAAATCGGATGGTTTGGTATGGGATGGCCCTATGATTAAACAAATTATCCGACCGACTGTACTCTCAGAAGTAGCCTGTTGACAACAAACAATCTGTTTTTGCCTAAATGAGTAAAACGACCAAAAATGAACCTAAATTAAAGAATACCAAAGCCTTCCAGTCTTTAAGAAAGTGCATGCCCAAATCCACCGCACCAAGTATATTTAAAAGTACTTTTACGAAGCAGTACACGATCCTATAGAATTATCAAATGCTGAACTTTGGTTCAACATTTCAAAAAGGCGTTATTCAAGCCTTAAAATACTCCATCTACGCTCTTAAAAACAGAACAAATTTATTAGCAATAAATGTAACAGAAAGGTAAGAAATGTAAATAAAGAGAATAAGACCAAAGTAATAGGTTAATAGCAAGCTAAGATCTCATTTGACTGCGCTCTTGTCATGTTTGTGGTCTGTTTCAAAAAAAGGCCGAAAGGAAAATACGTGTACTATAATTACTGGAATCAACAACCAGTAGCTTAAAGCATCAACAAGCAAGCCTTGAAACACAATACATTTTGGCGTTTAAAATTACGTTTACATATATACGTTTGCCAACATTATACAGTCTGTCTCAGAAAAAAGGGCAATCGGGAAATACTTTTTTATCAATAATTTCAACATACTTTAAAGGAATAAAAACCAAGCTTTCAAACAGTTTTCATTGGTCATCTTAATCTTATTAGCCTTTGTAAATCTAGAGATCTACTCGATTGACTACATAATCCCAAATCTATTTTGTTGCACTTTTCTATAACTATCATTTGGTCAAATGTATCATTGCTCATCCGAGTGAATGATAGCAATGACACACGGATTAAGTAAGTTCGGCATTCTAATCCAAACCGATTCAAATTCAAGGAATGCATTACACTTCAAAGATAAACTTAAAAAGAAACGAAAATATACACAAGAAAAATAATGCCTGTTCATCAAGTTTAACTCATCAGCCGTGTTATATAGATTCTTTATAGGTTACAACACATAAGTTTGTGTCTTTCAAGAACTTGAGCCATCCCAAAAACCATCGACCTAAACCTGTAGATTAATTTTCTTTGGGTCCATTTTATGAAATTTCATGAACTGCATTTTGAAAATAAAAATAAAATTAAAACCTCTATGCGAGAATTAAGTTTGTTTAGAGAGTCATCTTTATGGAACTGAAGTATCACGGAATATGCCGACATATCGAGCAATTTCAGTTAGGGTTTACGAACAGTCGTACTCCCTTACTTTTAGCAAAAATCATTATCAAATATACTTGCATTTAGCAGTTTTGCAACATATTTCTTAACTCGAAACATTCTGAAAACCCGAAAACGGAAAAGTTACAACAGAAATTGATATTTGACGTGTTAAAAATGCCCCTGCGTTGCCATTTTACAAATTGCCACAGAACTGATTTTAGCTTATTGGAGCCAATTTAATATATCTCTGAAATGAGACCGATCACTGGTATACCTATTAAAATGTATATGGATAAAATGTATCTGGATTTAAACGAAATTATGTTGAAATTAACTCCATAATAAAACGCGTTTTCTGATTTCATTTTCTCATACCTATGCGCACACATTGCACTCCATCAATGTGATTGCTTTATTAAATTCGATATGGACACGCAAGACAAATTTTCAAACTTAAAAAAATCTGATTCGAGTGTTTCCTTTTTTCTTCTTCTACTTTGTCTAGACAGTAAGAGTAAAATGCCTTGGTTTCAGTTTCACATAAAGTCCTACAGCGAGTGTAATCCATCTTCATATTCGAGAATTGCATTGAACAAGACAATTGCCATTCTCAACTATTTGAGCATTCTTCCGCAAATCCACTATACTCCTTATCCAAGTACCACTTACTCATTTTGAGTTTGCTACACAAGCACAACAAACTATGGCCCATCTGATATCCCTTAATGGCTAATTAAGGCCTATCAACAACATATCAAGCGGCAATAATGCACACCATAAGCACCGTGGATTTCTTCCTGAATATGAGCCATTGCAGTTAAATGGAAGCACTGATGCTGTCACTTTGTCCAGTGCGGTCCAAGTAACGCGTGCATGGATTTTAAGGTGTCTCAAAGGTGTACAAATGCAATAAAAATAATTCGAAAACTCTTCGATCCTATGAGGATCACTGGCAATTTTTGCAGAACATTAGGCATCCGGACATGTTCAAAACACGTTAGAGGTGTTCAAAGAAACAGGAAGTGTTCATTGTAAAGGTACCTTTCTTGGATTTGCTCTTAAATGTGTTAAATGAAAAGGATTAAGCATACAAATAAAACAACCCAATTTTAATCCTAAAAGGCCAAGAAATTGGACAAATCAAAGATTAGAACTTTCAGCTGTACAAAAGGGCTAAGTAAGATCGAAGATACGTGAATTCGTCTTATAGAACGACCTATTGCAGTACAAACATGGCATGGCGACAACAGTTGCACACAGATTTGGATGGTCTGTGGGACATGTATTGCTTTACGCAACTAAAGCCTTAAAGAACAAAATATTTCCAAGGTCGGATGCTTAAAATAAAATGATTTAAATCAGAAGAACATGGTCTAGAAAATGGTTGGTATGAATGTAATTGGAAATCGTTTCCCTCGGGCTAGATCCCATATAATCTCATAGAGACGATGGGGTGGTGTTTTGTTGATTGGTTGTTTTTTTTGCTTATTTTGTTTGATGTTGTTTTTATCTTCTTGTCTAGGTAG
This sequence comes from Ophioderma brevispina, assembly GCA_023653785.1. Taxonomy (NCBI): domain Eukaryota; kingdom Metazoa; phylum Echinodermata; class Ophiuroidea; order Amphilepidida; family Ophiodermatidae; genus Ophioderma; species Ophioderma brevispina. Next base: position 49,756 of record JAMKCH010047121.1, read on the forward strand.
ATAGCGGAAGCTTATTTCATGGAATTAAAAAAAGTCATTGCTTATATTAAAAATGTCCTTTTATGTTTAAATTGAAATATCTGGTGATAAATTTAGATTTCCTTCCTAAAGTCGAAAACGTTTGAATTTTATCATGAAAAATGGAATAAAAATACCGTTCCCAGGCATGGTTGAAAACAAATCAAGAAACTCTGTTGTATTTTTTCTTAAAATCACCGCGTTGCCATACAATCGGTGTAATTAAAGTATTTTGGTAGACATAAATGTCCAAATTTGGTCGTATGCATATAGGTTTTCCAGTTGTGGATTGACCATTCTTATACAAGTAGCCTATATGTATATATATATAATATATATATAGAATAATTATTATTATAATAATATATATATATAGATATATTATATATATTAATAAACGCTACAAATGGTATATTAGGGAGACAGTTAATCATTCATTAGCTTATAATGAGTCTTATAGTTATTTAAAGTAATTAATATTCAATCCTTTGTTATCTCGTGGATTACCCTCATTTGCATTTAAATTAATATTCATATCTTTTTACGGATAAATATATATATATATATATATAATATATATATATATATATATAATAATATATATATCTATAGGGTGTATGCCCGAAACGTTGTGATAACATAACACAAGTTTCAAGACCCGCACTGTAAATCAACCCAAACTGATTCTTACGACATATATATATTATTATATATATTATATATATATATATATATACGAATAATATATATATATATATCGAGCGTATGTGGTGGTGGACCAAGTGGCTAATAAGATAATTTACAAGTGAAGCTTAAAAACCAGCGGAGTATGTGTTTTATGACGTCCTGAAGCCATTTTAAGTGTTTACATATTTTTCGTCTTGAAATTGAACCTCCCGCCCAAACAGTATAGTAGTAAGAAGGGCTTAGCTAGTCCAATATACGGTGTCTGGTTTGGAAGCTCTCGCAAATCATTGGGGATTTTCACATCAAACTATTGGCTTTTTTTAAAAATAAAACAAGCTGAAAGAACCAAAAACACTTTGTGGGGTTGATTTGTTTTTGTGTGGTATAGGTCAGTCTGGATTTAAGTATTAAACAGAATAAACGTACTTAATCGAGACTTAATCTTAAGGTCAGTTGTTATCAATGGCTCGTGATCAAATACGCGATTATAGTAATGTAACTCAGACTATCGATCGCTTTATGTTTGAATATACCTCGCTCAATTACACCAGAAATGAGGTTTCAAATTCGATTAGAAATAATAAAACTGGAAGGAGATTTTTATCACGGGGGAAGTTGACAATACACCTCCTTCATTGGCGATTTTATTTTTTTTCGGGGATATTTTTGTTCTTTAACTTTTTTTTTTCTTTTTAATTTTGATCAGCGTTGCAAAAAGTATGATGAAGTGCCATGAAAAAAATAGGACTAGTCCTACCTATAGAAACTTCAGATTTGAATTCATTTTGTTCCCATCTTTCATGTTAGTTTTTCTTCTCATAGAGATATTTCTGTTAATCTGTGAATTTTACAATAACGTTAGTTGACCGTGAATCTAAAATGGGACTGAAACCATTCTACTCAATGAATTCAAATGGGTAAGTTTTGCTTGGTATTTCTTATTAGGATGTCTAGTGTTGTTTTGTACATTCTTTGATATAATTTTTATTTTCAGGTTTTGTGATACACCATCGGATAAAAACAATAATAAACAAATCTTATATAGCCGGCCTATTGCAGAGGCCTCTAGGCCGCTTCACATAGAAAAAAAAAGAGCTAAAATACCATTATTTAAACCGACAGAATACAAAAGTCAATAGATAAAATTGTAATGTGAAAACAACATATGATATACATCAATTATACACAATTTCAGAATATTCTTACGAGAGAACAATTTAAGTCGAAATTCAAACTTATTTATATATTGTGCCCAAGAGATATAAGAGAAAGACAAATGGCAGTTGCCTCCATACTAAGAATCGCATACCTGAATCGTCATGAGGATGATAAATGTGTACCATTTTCAAAAGTGGTTCCAATAAAAATTAATTAAATTAAGTGAAAATAAACCACCGCTGCCATGACAGACTAAACGCGTCTCACTGACAAAAAAACAAGCGCTAAGTATAACAAAACACCAACGTATATAGTCAACAAGGCAAGCACAGTTTGTTTTAATTTGCTACCCCTATTTCCGTATCCAATATCTGGGCAGTATGCTCGTTCGAATAAAATAAACATGTCTATTAGCAAACCATTATAGACCTATTCCGGATAAGAGGTATTTTACATTTGGGTCTATATCGACCGACTGAAAACCTCTCGAGTGTCCCTGGCCTTGGTAGGTTAATTATGTTTAACTCCAGCACACTACCTAACTAAAAGTACTAACAAAACAGAATAAAATGAAAATAAATCGGAACCAAAGAATACGGGTAGCTCTTTCAATTGCACAAGGTAAAAGTTATAATCTTTTGAATTCAATGGGTAAATATGTGCCTAATATACGAGAGTGATATGAAGCCCCCTATTCTCTATGCGTTATATAACACCTGGCACAAAAAAGTATCTCGGCATGTTTTTTCGATTAGTATTGTGCAAAAGTCAGAAATTTTGAAAGTTTGGAAATTATACATTTTGTGCGTAGGTCTTGCTCTTTCATTTAATACCTAGCTTGTAAAAGAGAGCTGCAGAAATGGCTGAGATAGACGCCCGAAAGACGCAAACCCCCAAACCAAAAAGTTGCCCAGTTTGGGACTTTTTCAACTGCCATTGCAGTGTACTGGGACACGAACACGCGGACCACAATCAATTGCAAGTAGGCTTTCTCGCTTCATTCAGTCTGAAAACCTCTTGGTTTTTAAAAATCAAGCTACACGTTTATTGCGTTTGTTACCACACAGTGACCATTGAAAAATCCAAAACTGCAACTTTTGGTTTTGGGGGTTTGCGCTTCAGGCACTCATCTCAGCCATTTGTGACACGTTTTTTACAGCGAGTCTCTTAGGTGTTAAATGATAAAGATCAGACCTAGGCGGCAACAAAGTGTATATTTCGAAAACTTTCAAAATTGGTCTGACTTTGGCACAGTAATGATCGAAAAACATGCCGAGATACTTTTTGTGCAGGTGTAGTTACTAAATGTGTGGCTCGGGCAAGTGTATCACTACCTTGTATTCAAAACTACTTTTTCTAATGTTTGTTAGATTTCAGTATTTTGGGTATACTTAGGGTTTACTCTATCTCATTGCGTTTTACCCATTTATTTCTCTGTGATTAATGTACAGCTATATTAATATACGGGTTGTTATTCTCGACAGAATAGAGTTGATGTGACACATGTACATTATCGGGTATTTTCAAATGTTATAAAAATGGAAGAGTAAACCTATATTGAAACTAGGCCTACATCAATTCAACCCTTACAAAAAATTACATAAACAAGGCTGAAATGAAACAGAAAATCTACTGTGACGAGTCAACATGATATTAATTGAAAAGGTTGGGACAAGCTTCAGGGACAGTGGGGTGCACTGCGGAGGCGTGGATTTTGCTACTGGTTTATTGAGTATCATCGCTGAATTCAGTAAACATTGTTTTAGACGTAACCAAAATGGGGTTATCCAAATATTTTGTATTAATGTCATAAAGAAATTGGATTTTTTTATAGTAGCTTACATTATGATTTTGTACTCCTCGTACCAATTTCAGTTTATGCACTTGTCTAACATGTCTAAACATTGCACATGGCCTTATACAAAATATTTAATAGCGCTCGTTTTACTGTTAACATGGCAGCACGTTTTATAATCGCTTTACAAATACTTGAATCAATCAGAGTCAATAGATTGTAAGAAAAAAAACATCGCTGTTCTTCACAAAAGTTGTATTATTGAAAACAAGAAATGTTCTTCATTTTAAGGTACATTAAGTCGAATAATCATAACCCCTGCATATTTTTAAGTCGTCATTTGTCATATAGCTACAAAAGTCGTATAGTCGCTATTGTGTTTCAACTGATAAAAGTTCTTCTGTAAAAAGAAAACACATAGAAAGCCTGAACAAATTGAGACAATTCTGATTTACTGGTTATGTATTTATCATACGCTTGAATTCAGCTAAAATAAAATGGTTTATTACTATCCAAAATGGGGATCCAATATTTTGTGATCTATTCCTAAATAAATGATTATGTATAGTAGCTTACATTTGTGATTTAATTTAGTTCTGTTTATGACTTAGGTATTATTTATTATTTGTAGTGCACTTTCCAGAGACAGATGTCAATTTGGTTTTGTACTTGTTTAAATGGCGCATTACCTTATACAAACTAGTTATAGCGATTTTTTTACTGTAAACAACTGGCCAGCGAGTTTATTAATTCTTTTATCTAAATTTATAATCAATCAGGGTCAATACAATGCTACAAAAAAATATAACTTTTCTCCGAAAAAGTTGTTATACTTAAGACCAAATCACTGTCTTTATGTGTAAGGTACACCTAGTTGTCGAATAAATCATAAACCCTGCGTATTTTTCTAATAAGTCGTCATTGGTCATATAGCTACAATTAGGTAGCTTGTGTTTCCACTGATTAAAAAGGTCTGCTGTTATGAAGAAATTTCATACGAAAATATGACCCCCCCCCCCAAATGAAGACCAAACATTTGTCGTAAGACATTGCACCTGTTCACCAATATTGTACTATAATAGCTCATGAACAAGTTCATGAAGTTCCTGGTAATATTTAGCGTGTTTGAGATGCATTGGACGTCAAAACCATATTTGTGAGTTACTGGTAATGACCAATTCTGTTCAAAAAATGCAATCGATTCAAAAGTTTAATAGTCAATCTAAAAAGCTTCATTTTAAATTTAATTTGCACTTTCAATCCTGTTCGAGTAGGTATAGGCTATAAAACATTATATTAGTCAGTACATTACTGACCAAGTGAACGCAATAGTTTGCAATTAAGCAATAAAAAGAAAACACTAACCAAAGATTAGGCTTGTATGACTCAGTGAACGCATCATATGCTGATTCCGTAATGTTAGGAAATACATAATTTTACAGTTCAAAAAAATAAAATTTAACTCAGAGGGTCCAGCGGGATAAGAAATAAAACAACGGATTACAATTATCACTATAACAAACTGTTTACGTTCTATTGTACAGGTTACAATTTGTAACTTTAACTCCTTTTTCATTGGTCCTTAAATTGCATTTACAGTATAACTTTATGTACAACATGCTAAATGGCAGCATTCAAACCTGCGTATTCACCGTGATCACCATACCAAATTTTCATCACGTCAAAAGGAAGTAACACTGAAACTTGATAAAACAAACCTAAAAAACTAGACCGGACTAATCTCGTCTTTATAACCGAAGTACAAATGCTATATTTTAATGTTAACATTAAGCGTTACAATCTTATTCGGGAACTGTCAGTAATCTCTGTTCCTTCCTTCTTTGGATGTCTTTTATCACGCTAACTTATCGAAAGTAAAATGAAAACTTTTTCTTTTCCAGTATAACACTATTTCTAGAGTTTGATATTATGCTAAGGGAAAGTTACAGTGAGGTAAGATAGCGGAATAATGAGCATGTGTTTACATTGATGTCACCATGACACCAAGTATAGGTTCAATGTCCGACTAAACGAGTGTTTTGAGGGACAGTTTTAATTCGGTGCTCTTGAACAGTCAGAGCGAGAGGGACAACTTTTTCTTACCCAGGTACAGAAAGACTATAAACTGGGAATCTATCGCAAATATGCGGTTAGAGTAAAAGTGGTAGTGAAATTGGTAATTAAACAAAATTCTAATTTAGAATTGAGTATTGATGTACTAACCACCGAATATTCATGACAAAATAAAAGATAGGGCAGAAAAAAAGTTTCTTTTTGGTTAAAATTCTGGCTAAAATTGGAGCTATTGGTCACTTATTTTTGCGGCAAATTGTTATAAACTGCTGTGCCCTTACCCTAATCGACTAAGTTATATTTTCCAACAATTTTGTTCATGTTGATGATTGTCCGCATGCTCCAGGCACAAAAACAGCCCTGGACGCCGAGCGATCAATAACGGGCATTCTCTAGAAAGTCATGAACTGACTATGACACTGTCACAAGCAATTTATACGTTACACCAAAACATTTAAAGTTGGAGATGGCATCAATATTTGAAGGATATATCGCAGTAATCCATATGCCAAATCTTATTTTCAACTACTCATATTGTACAAGTTGACGAAAACTGCAGCGGTCCTAATTACAATTCAATTCCTTGAAGTTTCCAAACATATTTTCAAAAAACAATTATTAAGCAATAGATATCTTTAAAAGGGTACTCTGGTGTTTTTAAACCACGGTTTCAAATGGTAATGAGTTAGAAACCCGAAATGTGTTTAGAATTTTGATGATTAGCGCATTCTGTGGAAACATTTTAATTTATCTTTGTAGATTTCCTGACATTTGTGCTTAAATATGTAAAAGTAACAAACAAAAAGTGTTTGGTAATTGTTAAGTCATGATTTCTCTATACATTGCAGATAGATTTTAAAATTAATGTTTTCTTTTCTCTTACCAGGCACGCTGAGCCATGGGTAGTTGTGGTGGGGGTTTTGCGTCGCTTCCATTGCGGTAACCGGATAGTTATTGTTCATAACATCTTGAGCTGCCATCCCGCCGAACCCCGGGTGTGGTTCCGCCATATCTCCGGCTGCGCCTGGGTTTTGCCAATAGTACGCTGCTGCTACTGCATTCGCCGTCGATGCCGCATTACTGCTACCATTCTGTCCGGGTATGTGACCCGTCGGATAACCACCGGGGCTACAGGTGGAAACGGGTGTGTGGTCGTAGTTCATATTGGGTGCTGGAAAAGTTGCGGGAAATCCAGCACCTGTTGACGGCTGGTGATGAGGCGATGTACTCATTCCAGTTCCGCTGAAGTTTGCCGAAGAATGAGTTGGGTAGCCCTTGCTCACTTTAGCGCAAGATGGTAATTCATACACACCGGCTGAAGATGGATAAAAATCTCCACTTTGGTATTTAGAAAATAGCGGGTTTACAAAATGCGGACTTGAAGTCATCATGGTCTGTTGTTAATTCAAGATGAAAAAGAGTTTCGTCAGTGTTTAGTTCAACCACAAGATAAATAATGATTTTTAATTTGTCTTAATCTGACCGTTGCAATCTCCTGACTGATGTTGGAATGCACTGGCGCAGAGGTTTAAATATATACCGGCACCATACTGACATTGGAGTTTCCAGAAACGAAAATAGATAAATAGATAATAGAAGTGTGTATGTAGCAAGCCATTTATTTTCCGCTTGATTTTGCACGCTAACTAGACACGAGTGGACCGGTAGAATATTAGCCAATGGGGATAGAGAAAAGTAATAACCCTGTGAAGCGATTCGTGACAATGCACTGCCAATTAAGTCAAGTCGAACTTAGTCCCCAGTCGATGATAATGTAATACCATTGTTGGGACTATGGTTGAGATGATCGGAAGTTGTCTACGCTGGACCAGGGAAATAGTTCTACCACACATATGCCTCTCATAATAATAATAAGGCATGTGCAAGAGCATATGGGTGGTTGCCCACGGCTAGTTTCCAACTGATTGACGACGAATTGGTCCAAATTCCGAGATTTGTTTTACTTCTGTACTTCTTTCATAATATTGTTTAACCCGTGTTTAACCCTTTTACCATGTTTACTATTGTCGTATTCTACGTTCAGGATGAAGTGCGGGGTATCAATGCTAAGCTGGTTTTGAGACGCATACAAGTTGCATTTCGATGCAAGATATCTCAAATACAGACATATACACGTCCAAGGCAGGTTTAAAATGTTATATATGGGCTAAACTCTAAGGAATGAGCTAAACTTGACATTTTATATCTTTCAGATTTATTCAACGAAAATGGGAATTTCTTGTCGCTTGATCTTTCTTGTCTTTCTTGAAGCTTGATGATATAAAACATATATTTAATCATCAAGCCAATGCCGGGTTGTAATACATATTTTTAAACCAAACAATTCTTATTATGTGGAAAAATAATAGGTCTGAAATAATTTCTACTGATGAAACAGTGTTTTACCAAGAAAATGATTATATTATTCTGAAAACGCTATTTTCAAAATAAAATCAAACCAATATGCGAATCATTTTGGGAGAACAATTCAAATCCATCAGTTTCGACTAGGAACAAATTTGGACCGAAAATATTAAAAACATACGGAACCCCGTTTCGGCGACAATGAACTGAAGAATGATTAGAATACCTTAAATGTTATTCAAAAAAATATTTCCAACAAAGTAGATAAAGAAGATAATAGTTGAAGAGTTTATTTCCAAATGGCGCTAACTCCAATAGCTGCCCCGTGTAAAATTCATTTATACAACTTCCTACGAGTTTCATGTTTCATGATTTAATGATAATAAATCACTTGAATAGTATTGATAATGAATTGGCTTATTTTTTGGATAGAATAGTAACATGCTTTAGCCCCATGCACTTAAATACATAATTATTAACAGCACGGCAGGAATATGGTGACATTATTTTTGTCTCAAAAGGAGCTAAATTCAAAGTTCGCCATATTGAACTCGCCATAAACTTTAGGAGGCAAAATTGTATTTAAATTATTAGGACGAGTGGAACAATGATGCTGTAACTTATCAATTGGGATGGATAGGGAATGGATAGCTGCATTTAATACGGAAAGAATGAAGGTATTAAGTTAGGAGTCGTTCGTTAGATTTTGCAGAAGAAATATTCACCAATTGGGGTGAAAGGTTGGTGATCATTAAAGGTGTTTGTTCCGAATTTTGTCTATCGTGTTCTCTACTTGAAATGAGAGCCTGACACTTGTACACACTGACCATCAAGTTCCGTGGGAAACAAACTTGCGGTTTTGCTGCTAGATGCGATAATGCATAGTGTAACGCCCTATTCACTACTGTGCTAATATTGATGGTAAACCATTAAAACGGTAGTTTTTTATCTGTATCTTGAAATGGATTTGAAAGCTGATATTTCAGGATGACAATGAGAAAAATACGGCCTTTCATCTGATATAAACATTGATAATACTTCCGGGTAAATCAGGGGGGTCCCAAAGACGATCAGAACAAGTGCCTTTAAAGGTCAATCTGTGCACACTCCATATATATAACACCCTATGTGCAAGATACTGGTTACACCAAACTTATCAAATTTGAACATTGGGATCTGAAAGAAGTTAACCTTTTTAGTAATAAGCCAATCAGAGCAAATATGCAAATGAGCTCATTAATATGCACAAATAATGACACAATGAACGGGTATTACTTGCGTGCACCGCTATCTACATACAAAGTTTCATCAAATTTGGACATTTGGATCTGGTAGAAGTACACCACCATATCCAAATGAGAGCAAATATGCAAATGAGCTCATTAATATGTACAAATAATCATGACACATTGCTATGGGTATTACTTGCGTCCACTACTACCCACGTACCAAGTTTCGTCATATTCGGATATTGGGATCTGGTAGAAGTTCACCTTTTTTATAATGAGCCAATCAGCCGGAGCAAGTATGAAAATGAACTAATTAATATGCACAAATAATAATGATGACACAGTGAATGGGTATTACTTACATGCACCGCTATCCACATACTCAGTTTCATCAAATTTGGATCAGTGAGTGAGTGAGTATTAAAGTTTAACGACAACTCAACACAATTGTGTTATATCGTGTCATTAAGATTATTAAAAACATCAAAAAATTTACAAATCATACACCACAATTAATTACAGTTACAACATTTAAAAAGGTAAAACAATATTTTTTTTTTTAAACAAATCAGCCTCCTTCAGGAAATTTATCAAGTAGAAGAACAATTTTGTTAGTTATGAGCCAAACACAGCAAGTATGCTCAATAATACGCACAAATAATCATCACACAGTGCATGGATATTACTTGCATCCATCACTATCCACATACAAAATTTTGTCAAATTTTGACATTGGGGTAGTAAAAAGTAGTATAGACAATTTCTACTTTTTTCACCTTGCGCTTTCTTTTTCTAAAGTAAAGCGGATATAATCATTTTTTGGTCTTAACATCTTGTATAACCTTTTAGACAAGCTGTGTCCACAGCCTTTATTTTATTTTTTGTTGGTTTAGTATTTATATCCTTGTTGTAGTATAATGTGTATGTGTGCTGTATGTCTCAAACAGGTAAAAAAGAATCATAGAAAACTTTCATGTATTATTTGTAAAAATTATGTTCATAAATGCTGTAGTGATGTTACTGCCAAAGAATTTAGAAAAGCTGATAATAAATTTTGGCATTGTAGAAGGTGTAAATGATTACTTATAATCCCCCATTTAACCATATCATTGATGAACGGTAATTTTTACTAGAACTTACAGAATGTTTGGAAAATCCAATATTTGCATAAATGAAGAAAAAGAAAAAGGCTCGAATATCTTGCATTGTTGAATCCCTAAATGTCAGCAAATATAAATATTATAATGCCTGTATACTAGTTTTTCTGAGTATTATACTGACGATCATAACGGGAAACAAGCAGTCAGTGGGTGATCTTAACTTCATGCTGATGTCCATATTACAGTACATAAACAAAGTTTTGATTCATTGAAAGATATTTTACATTGTTTGTGTATTAGATATTTTCAAGAATTAATAGTCATTGTAGAAACATGTTAAAGATCATCCCCCGACTTTTTCCAATAAATGGTAATAAATTTTGAACTAAGTAACAGAATCACAAATAGGTGTTGGGGTATGTTCTATATAGATGAAAATCTGAAATATACTGTAGGAAGGATTTGAACCAAGTAAACCATCCGGAAAACACGGAAACCCTGTTTATCGAAATCGTGAGAAATAATCCCAAAATGTTATAATCTGTTTATTGTGTACAGATCCCCTGATCAAGACATTAATGAATTTTCATAAATTTGCCGAAGATATATTGTCTAAAATTAACGGAAGAATGACAACAAACTTGTTATGTCATGGGTGACTTCAATATAATTTATTGAACGAATAATATACCCTTGCCTACAACTGATTGCATAAATACATTTTCGGCCCTTTTACATTGTACTCTAATAATTTCAGACCCAACTCGGAATAAAACTTCTAAACAGCAACACTCCATTGAATAATATCTGTACGATGATCCTTACACCAAACTATTTCTGGTATAATTTTGACCGCTATATGATCATCTACCAATATTTATTTCACCTAATTTAACAATAATCGCCAGTCTGAAATGGTGTTAACTGAAGAGCGTACTATACATGATCAAAATATCAATGTTTAAGTTGGCTTAATTTGGAAAAATGTCTGTTCATCAGATACGCCAATGTATGTAATTTCTTTTATGAACAAATTTAATTCTGTATATACGAATGTTATCCTATAAAACGTTCAAAAGAAACATGTGAAAAAGACAAGCCAAAGATCACCAGTGGAATAACATTTTCACTATTGAAATGTATTCGAAGAAAGAATTTTGTTGTATTTAAGAAATTCATTGAAAAAAATCGCAACTGATAACAATGTCATAAATATAAATTGTACCGTAATAGACCCAATATTTCCCTTAGCTAGGCTAACACAAAACTATTTTAGTAGTTTAATTGGAAAAAATAAATGCGAATATGAGAAACAACTGGCAAATCTAAATTCTATTCTTGAGCTTTCTAAGAGATCCTTTTCCAAAATTTGTTGAAGGATAGTAACATTTTTACCGACGCAAACCAAATGCCATGAGTTCACAAATATTTTGCATTATTTGATTTCTATATGTCAACTTTAGCTGCTAGTATTAAGCACGAGGGTAACGATTTTAATCATAATTTAAAAGATAAACCATGATACCCCGACTTGTTTTCTGAAACCACCACATGAATATGAAAATAGTTAAGAATAATCGGAAAACTTTGAACCAGAAAGAGTTCATGTCACTATCATGTAAAACGGATCTTTAGAAAAATCGCCGATGAATTGCATATCCACCTAATTATTTTTTTAAATATTTAATAAATCTTTCCCTTTGCAATGGTCATCGTGCCAAAAAGAACCTTAAAGTTGCAAAAGTAGTGTCCATTTACAAGAAAGATAGTCCTAATTGTTTGGGCAATTATAATACCTTTATCAGTTTCACTGTTTTTCAAAAATTCTGGAACGTCTTATGTATATAGATGTTTACGATTTCTTTGACAAAAAATATAATTCTATAAAAACAATACGGCTTTCGAAAAATTGGCATATCGACGATATATGGCAGGCTGGACTTTGTTAAGATATTGGCGATGCAATATATCGAAACGACATGTCTACCTTAGGCATATTTATGGATTTATATCGAAGAGCCTTTGATCCTATTATCATCAGTAATATTATTAGACGAACTGTAATCATTTTTGTGGCTTTCGTTGAACGTCACACCAATGGTTTACAAAAACTACCTTCAGATAGAGAACAATGTTGTAATCACTCACCAATGCTGTACTCATCACATATTATCAAAATGCGTGTTCCTCAAGGCTCCGATATTGGCCCGTTATATTTATTATATATATAATGATATATGTTTTACGTCTAAATTATTGATCATTTATACGATTTTGCCGATGATACAACTGTCTTTTATTCTGATAGAAATATTGATCCTATATATCCGTAAATAGGGATTCTTAAGTGTGGCAACTGGTTTAAATCAATAAATTATCACTGAATACATCCAAAACTAACCCTATGTTTATTGGAACTACATACCAAACTAAAAAAGCAAATGTAAATCGTCATATTTATTTGGATGGTTGTAGATTAACTCGTGTGTCTGAAGACAAGTTTTTAGGTACACTTCTTGATGAAAATCTGAATTGGAAGTCCCAAATAAATAATATATGCAAGATGTGTTCGAGAAATCTTGGTGTCTTAAACAAAGTCAAGCACTTTTTACCCAAAGGTTCACTGTATCAACTCTGTTGTTCATTGATATTGCCATACATCAACTATGGAATATTACTTTGGGGGAACGCTAATATTGTTATCTATCCAAGTTATTTAAATTGCAAAAAGGTCACTTAGAATAATTTCAAATAGTTCATATCTCTGTCATTCAAAACCTTTGTTTGAAAAATATAAGACTTTAAATATATTTGATATTTATGAAAAAGAATTGGGTGTATTTATGTACAAATACAAAAATGGTTTGCTACCAACTTCGTTTGACAATATGTTTACGGACCTAGAAAGTGTTCACAATTACGATACCAGAAATAAAAGAAATTACCGGTTGGAAATTCACAAAATGAAAACTGCTCTTTCTACTGGGCCAAAATTTTGGAATAAATTACCGACTGAACTAAAAAATGTCACTAATATCAATTTATTTAAAAGTAAAATATTATCTTTTCTCCAGAAAACAAATATACATTAAAAATTATAGCTTTCTATTAAGCCTAAATGTAACGGTAACTGTTTCGATATACTTTTATAGGCTTGGTGTCAATTTTATGTTATTTGCTTGTATCTGCTATGTTGTAATGTTAATATTTCTGTTGTAATCTATGTATGTTATTCAGGTGGTGCAACGTTTAATCAGGCTTGCCTTTAGTTGTATCTCCCCCATCAATTGTTTTTAAAATGTATTTCTTTTGTATACTGTATATAATGTTTGATGGAAATAAATGATTAAATGAATGACAGGAATGGAGTTATGGTTAGAAGTTGTCTCTGTCATAAGAACCAATCAAGCGGCAAATTATGCAAATGAGCTCATTAATATACACAAATAATAATGACAAAGTACATGGCTATCACTTGCATCCACCACTACCCACATACCAAGTTCCCATCACATTCGGATATTGGGATCTGGTAGAAGTTCACATTTTATAAGCAGTCACCTTGTTTGAATAGCAGCGAGAATGTTAAGTGAGACTTTGCACAATATTCTTGGAGAATAAGAGCGGAAAACTTGGGAAGAGAGAAAGAGTTTACATAGGTTTTCAGGGAATAAGAGCGGAAAAGTCTGAAATACACGAAGTAATGTATTACCTTTGGCCTACAGATCTGTCTATCATAGCGCAAGTAGCGGTAGATACTAAGGCCATGTGGTGCAAGTGTCATCTAGGTCAGATCAGGGGTCTGATGGTTACAGGCGGGAGACAGACGGACAGACACCGACGACAGATTTCATTATGACAAAATCCCCCTTCTGCGTAAACGCCAGGGGAAATGGATCAAAGCTTGTTTAGCGTCATTAAAGGTCAATCAGCAATTATACCCCTTGAGTCTTGGGCCAGGGGTTCTTTTGATTAAGGTTGAGGGTCATAGCATTTGCAGAAGGTGTACAGATTTTGACAAAATGGAGTCAAATGCCACATAGAGGTCATTATAGATCAATCTGTGCATATCCCAAATCAGTCGTCCATACCCCGTATAAGTCCTGGACCAGCAATTGTTTTAGTATGTCATAGCATTTTATCTGCAGAAGACAGTGTTTTAGAATTTGGACAAAATGGAGTCAAATGTCATGTAGAGGTCATGAAAGTTCAATCGACATATACCCTGTGAGTGTTGGGCCAGTGGTTCTTTTGAACAAATTTTGGGGTTATGCAACTCTATTTGAAGAAACAATATTGTGTGTGTGTGTATATATATATATATATATATTAACACTTTGTTTGCAAAGTGAATAAGTTTTAACAAAATGGGTCGAAGGTCACATAGGGGTCAGTAGAGGTCAATATGGGTATACGCTATATGAGTCCTGGACCAGTGGCTGAATTAAGTAAGGCTGTTGTAACATTTTATTTGCAGAATAGAGTTTTATAATTTTTGACAAAATGGGGTCAAAGGTCATGCAGGATCGTTATAGGTCAATCGGAATATAGCCCGTGAGTCTTGGTCCAGTGGTTCTTTTGAGCAAGGTTGGTGACTATTTCAAATGTTTTATATATTTTTACAAAATGGGGTCAAATGTCACAAAGGCGTCGGCAGAGGTCAATATGAGTCATAGACCAGTGGCTGTTTTAAGTTAGGTTGTAGCATTTTATTTGCAGAAGTGTCATTTAGATCAAAATGGGGTCAAAAGTCATGTAGAGTCATTAGAGGTTAATTGGCAGCCCATGATTCTTAGGCCTGTGGTTCTTTTTGAGCAAGTATGGTGGCTATACAACTTAATTTGGAGAACTGTTTTAGATATTTTGCAAAAAGGGTCAAAGGTCAAGTGGGGTCATTAGAGCTCAAAAGGGCACATGGGTCACAAGAGGTCATTCTGTGCATACCTGTAAGAGTCCTGGACTAGTGGTTCCTTTAGTTTATCTTAGCATTTTATGGTAGACGTTTCATATAGAAGTCCCATGGATGCAAATGAGGTATTACAATTGATTCCGTCATGCGCTGTATGACGTTGTGCAGTAGCGCTTGACGGAATGAATGGCAATACCTCATTTGCATCCATGGGACTTCTATATGAACGTCTACCCATTTTATTTGCAGAAGTGTTTCAAAAAATGTTTAAACAACATGGGTCAAAATCATTTAGGGTCATTAGAGGTCAAGTCTGTGTGCTCCCCACATGAGTCTTGTGCCAGTTGTTCTTTTGAGCATGTATGGTGGTCACTATACATGTACTTATTTGCAGAAAGTATATATTTTGCCCAAATGGTGTAAAAAGTCACATAGGCCATTGGAGGTCAAAAGGGCACATGGTCAAAGTTATTCCTTTAATTTAGTTTGTCATAGCATTTTATTTGCACAAGTGTTTTATTATAGATTGACAAAATGGGGTCAAATGTCATTAGAGGTCACTCTGTGTACACTCCATACGAGACTTTTGTTCTATTGTCTAGACGTGAAGGTAACTGGCAAATGCACACTAAACAGTCAACTTAAAATTCACATTCCAGGTACCCACTGCAATGCCTGTGATGCAGCAAGCTTGACCAAATGGGGCCAAAAGTCAAATAGGGTAATTAGAGGTCAACTAAAAATCGACTAAAATCGTGTATTTTACATGAATTTGTTAGCCATATTGAATTTTCAAGCTGTTTTTAAGATACAGCTATATCTTAGATATATAATTTAGTAATAAATAATTGTAATAACACCATTTAGGAACGAAATTATTCCCAACAATACAGTTAAAGTAATACATTACTGTAATTAAAGCAATATTACCACATTTTTTTGAAGAGCGCCCCCAATTTAAAAAAAAATAGATTTTTACACGGTTGCATTGGTAACTGGCTAGTAAACTATACCTGGGAATGGTTAAGCTCGAAAATGTCTGTGTCACAAACGAAGGAATTTTGTAATTAGAATAATTATTATCGGGGATCCCGATAATAATTCAACGGCTGCTGGAAACGGCCTTCCAATGTGAAATAGCCGGGAAATAGCGCCATGTACGTGTCTACGCTCATCCATTAGTTGTTTTATTGGTTCAGGCAAGTCCAGTTAGAGGTTACTTCTCGAGGTGGCACTATTTCATTATGGACGGACATAAACGTAGCATTTCCAGCTCTGCCGTTAAGTCCAATCTGGGATCCCAATTCTAATTACAAAATCGCTTATTTTATGATAAAATACGCATTTCCTAGCATTCTCGTTCGCAGGTTTAGTTTCCTAGACAATTACCAACGTAACTGTGCCATGATATCAACTTTTGAAAATTGGGGGCGCTCTTCAAAAAATGTGCCATTATTGCTTTAACCTAAATATCAGCCATTTTGAATTTTAGCCGCCATTTTGAGAAACAATGATAGCCCTATATGCTTCTTGTAGTAGCTCAACAATAAGTTAACAATGCATCAGTTATATTACGATAATATCCTTAAGAATAAAGTTAAGGCAATCCATCAATGTATTTAGCGTTTGTGGTGGCCATTTTGAATTCTTTCGATAATTTGAAATTTCACTTTGTCAAATGCAAAAACGCAATGTGTTTGTAAAATAAAATGGGAAATTAAGAGTTTTTTGTGTGAATTTCTCAACGGGAAAAAATACGGTTTTAGCCATTTTAGCAAGAAGTTGTATTTTGGCCGCCATGTTGTTTTTAAGTCAAATATCAGGGTGGCCCTAAATATAGTATATACAACATAAAATACTAGTGAATATGTGGTAGGAAATTAGATTAGTTATGACCTGGGATGTACATTGCTATTGGACAAATTAATCGCCTATAAATAATATTACATTACCCTTTATTTCTTAGATCATTTGTTAAAATATTGTGCACAGTATGGCTCTAAAATTATGTTTATATAACACTAGTCAATTTCTATCATTTAGTCTGAAGTTCGAATATCCTCACCTTTTTGGTGCAAAATATATTTATTTATTATTTTTAATTTTTTCATTTCTTACACTGGTGTGTGTCTGTGAAAATGAGCAATTTTGCAAACTTGCGAACTTTGACGTCATTGTGACGCCATACTGGGTATTATTGTACTTAAAGGGATAAGCAGCGGTAATGCGCAAGAATTTAAAAAATAAGGAAGTGCATTTTGTAGCTTATAAAACAAAGATAAGTATGTACAATTCCATATAACTACTTTAAAATGGGAACGAAAACACCAAATAGCGAAAAAGTGGAAGTATTGGAGGACAATTTGTCATATCATGTCCCGCAAGTAGACACACAGCGATGACGTCTGAAAAACTACACCGAACAGCTGATTGTGGTTCAAGTACACCATTACAGAATAAACAAAGATTAATAATATTTGTGTTTGATGTCAAACTGTACAGGACATGGTGCACAATATTACGTTTATAAATCTGGGATATTCACACGGAAAGACTTGTTTGATCTCAAGTCAGAATTTTGATACGCACGTAGAAATTACAGAATCAAATAAAAAAAACACTGTTTTGTCTTTAATACACGGATTGCAAGTCAGCCACTTGCAGGTTATGTTAGCACATCCATACCAGTAACAAAAATACCATATAAATACGAATTTTGATGATTTTTTCCGATGTTTGGGATCAGCAAATCGCTGCTTATCCCTTTAAGTTGAACCAATAGAAAACGGAGGCCCAAAAGCTACTAGTATCCACTGGTATAGGGTTAACTTGGATATTCTGCAAACTAAATTATTACTAATACATCGTTAAAAAGGTCGTCTTTCAGGAACAAATTGATATTTTTGTAAGTTTGTATAAGCCGGTATAAGCGCATAGTGGCCTATAAAATTGTTGACATGTTAGATTTTACTTTTGAGTATATTACCCATATTAACTGTTAATTAGTTTCAATATCGATAAATACATAGTATAAATATAAAGTATAATATAATATTTAATGAGAAATGTTATAAAACGAGAAAAATATGACTGTTATAAAGTAATATAGACCACTTTTATGTTCTCCAAAAATTTTTAAGTTATGAAACATTCTAGTTACATTGAACATATTTCCTGAGCTGAGCTTAATTTTTGACAGTTCTAGCCAATATTTATTGTGTGTTGCAACATGCATAATGTAATAATGTTTATATAACAGGCAGTATTATGTTTGAGTTCCCTAACATATTTATACGTGAATTTTTTTTTTTTTTCTGCAAAAAATGAGTTAAAACCACATCGTCCTCTAATTAAAAAAAACATACTTTCGGCTAATTAAAGGGATTAGCAGTGATTTGCTAATCCGAAACATCGAAAAAAATCATAAAAATTGATATTTTTGTATTTTTGTTACTAGCATGGATATGCGAACATAACCTGCAAGCGGTTGGCTTGAAATCCGTGTATTAAAGACAAGGCAGTACTTTTTATCTGATTCTGTAATATCTATACGTGCGTATCAAAATTACGACTTGAGATTAAAAAAAAGCCTTTCCCGGTGAATATCAGATTTTCGGCGTGATATTGTGCACCATGATCAATACAGTTTGACCTCAAACACAGACATTATTGATCTTTGTTTATTTTGTACTGGTGTACACCACAATCAGCTTTTAGTGCAGATTTTGAGATCCCGTCGCTGTATGTTTATTTGCGGGAGACGGTATGACAAATTTCCTCAAATACTTTGGTTTGTTTCAATTAAAGCAGTTATATGGAATTGTACACACTTATCCCTGATTTATAAGTTTAAAAAATGCATTTCCAATTTTTTTTTTTTCGATTCTCTCGCATTATCGCTGCTAATCCCTTTAAAAATATTTTATTTTAAGGAGCCAAATGTTTATGATGTTGTAATTTTCTGAAATTCGATGGTCATCATGGTCAGTCTGCGCTATATTTTACAACGAACGATAATTCAACAGTGAACGTTTCCCGTGTTACTCACTTATGGTAGTCGTTTGTATACAAATTTGCACTGTTTGTAACTGCACTAGACATCCATAAGGACACGAACAAAAAAAGTCAAAAGAGCAAAATGTTATAGAAGAACCCAGTCACAGAGACAATGTTATAAACCACTAAAATATAGATGCACAATGTTATACATCCACAAAGTTTACATAACACAATCATAGAGACAGTGTTATAGAAACACAGTCACGGAAATAAAAAAAAAAGTATAATCTTGTTACTGCCAATGTCTTTGTCTTGTTTCGTCCTGTTTCGTTCTGTCTTGTCCTACCTTGTCCCGTCCTGCCTAGTAATCCAATATTAATCGTAAATTCTGTATAGTGTAAGGTGGACCCATGTTCAAAGCCCATTTGACTTACGGCCTGTCCTGCGTTTTCATTTTATTGTCTTTACTAAATTCTGTTTAAAAAGCCACTATTTATCTTTTCAATTTTATCATTATGTAAAGTATTGACCTGAATGAAAATGCTAATAAAATCATCATCGATCAGTAGCATTTTCCTCCTTCTTCTCCTCCTCCCCCTCCTTCTCCTCCTCCTCCTCCAGTAGCATCATTTTAAAATAGTAAAAACCCGTTGCTATAGTAATCTCACCATACCAGCATTAGAAATCAACGGGTTTCATGCAGTTGAATACGTATTCGATTTCTTAGAACACAGCGAATCAAACATTTGGGTTTTGACAAACTGTTAAATCACATTCAGTGGCCATTTTTTAATAATGAAATAATAAAACAGTTTGTTTCTTGGTATTTCAATACTCTCGGCAGTTAGAGCCATTCACTTCTTAACATAAATGACTTAAAAAAAAAAAAAAAAAACCATTTATTTATTTAAATACACGCAATTCATAAGAACTCAAACTTTCAACGCCGTTTTCTGAAACTAGCATTCATGCTGATTCGAACCTATGCAGAACCCACGACCAATATGTATAGCCATTTTTCTAAAAGCAACTTTATGACCAATATAGCTTAAAATAAAAGATTATAAAATGATATTTGAACCGGTCAAAGACAATTTAACCACGTTTGATACTACACTGTTAACAATTTTCTGTATTTAACTGGGATTCGTTGTGAAAGCAACTATAGTCGGCGGGATCCATAGTCCGGTCTCCATAGACTATAACGGAATAAAGCGTGGAAAACTAATGTTGCATAATCTGCCAATATTTATTGTGTGTTGCAACATGCATAATGTAATATGTTTAGATAACGGGCAGTTTTATGTTTGAGTTCCCTAACATATTTATACGTGAAATTTGTTTTTTTTTTTTCTGCAAAAATGAGTTAAAACCAATCACTCTCGTCCCTCTAATTAAAAAACACATACTTTCTGCGATTAAAGGGATTACAGTATTTGCTATCCGAAACATCGAAAAAAAATTCATAAAATTGTATTTTTGTATTTTTGTTACTAGCATGTGAGATAGTTGCGAACATAACCTGCAAGCGTTTTTGCTTGAAATCCGTGTATTAAAGACAGGCAGTACTTTTATCTGATTCTGTAATATCTATACGCGCGTATCAAAATTACGACTTGAGATTAAAAAAAAGCCTGTTCCCGGAATATCAGATTTTCGGCGTGATATTGTGCACCATGATCAATACAGTTTGACCTCAAACACAGTACATTTTTTGATCTTTGTTTCTTTGTACTGGTGTACACCACAATCAGCGTTGAGTGCAGATTTTGGAGATCCCGTCGCTGTTTTTAATTTGGCGGGAGACGGTATGACAATTTCCTTCAAATAGTTGGTTTGTTTCAATTAAAGGCAGTTATATGGATGTACACACTTATCCCTGATTTATAAGTTTAAAAAATGCATTCCCATATTTTTTTGTCGATTCTCATCGCATTATCGCTGCTAATCCCTTTAAAAATATTTTATTTTAGGAGCCAAATGTTTATGAGGTTGTCATTTTCTGAAATTCGATGGTCATCATGGCGTCTGCGCTATATTTTACACGAACGATAATTCAACATGAACGTGTCCCGTGTTCCACTGGTTATGGTAGTCCGTTTGTAATCAAATTTGCACTGGTTTTGTGACTGGCACTAGACATCCCATAGGACACGAAACAAAAAAAGTCAAAGAGCAAAATGTTATAGAAGAACCCAGTCACAGAGACAATTTATAAACCACTAAAATATAGATGCACAATGTTATACATCCCAAAGGTTTAACAAGAACACAATCATCATGAATCAATAGAGACCGTGTTAGAGGAACACGTCTCGGGAAATCAAAAAAAGTATAATCTTGTTACTGCCATGTCTTTGTCTTGTTTTCGTCCTGTTTCGTTCTGTCTTGTCCTACCTTGTCCTCCTGCCTAGTAATCCAATATTGATCGTAAATCTGTATAGATGTAGAGGTGACCCATGCTCAAATGCCATTGACTAGTCCTGTCGCTGCGTTTGTCATTTATCTTTATGCTTTGGAGCTGAACTTCGTGTTTAAAAAGCCACTATTTATCTTTTCCAATTTTATCATTATGTAAAGTATTGAACTGAATGAAATGCAAGGAAATCATCATCGATCATAGCATTTTCCTCCTTATCTCCTCCTCCCCTCCTTCTCTCCTTCTCCGAACACAGCGAATCAAACATTGGGTTTTGACAAATGTTAATCACATTCAGTGGCCATTTTTTAATAATTGAAATAAGAAACAGTTGTTTCTTTGTATTTCAATACTCTCGTCAGTTAGGAGCCATTCACTTCTTTAACATAGACAACTTAAAAACGCCACTTCCTTTTATTTAATTTAAATTACACGCATTCATAAGGAACTCAAACTTTCAAACGCCGTTTTCTGAGAACTAGCATTCATGCTGATTCGACACTATGCAGAACCCACGACCAATATGTATCGCCATTTTTCTAAAAGCAACTTTATGACCAATATAGCTAAATAAAAGATTATAAAAGATGATATTTGAACCGTCAAAGACAATTTAAACCACGTTTGATACTACACTGTTAACAATTTCTGTTATTTAACTGGGATTCCGGTGTGAAAGCAACTATAGTCCGGCGGGAGCCATAGTCCGGGCTCCATAGACGATAACGGAATAAAGCGTGAAACTAATGTTGCATGAAGAGCCAACTGAATTGAGTGCCCTATTCCTTACCGTTGTAGCCGGACTGTGAGTACGCCGGACTATAATTACTTCTACACCGGTATTCTACCGTTATTTTTTCTAACAGTGTAGTCTCCTAAATAACCTCTGCTGTTTTGCATAAAACGCACTGAAAATGCTTACTCTCTAAATGTAAACCGAGTGAAAAGAGTGGAAAAAGAGTGAAATGGAGGATAACACATTTCTGAGCGGTAACAAAAAAAGAGCGTGAAAGTGAATTGTTCACTCCGAAAAGAGTGAAATATATTATTATAAAAAAGTAAACCTTCACTTCTTTCAGAGTGTGTTTCCACTCAAAATATGTTTTCCCTCATTTAACTCCTTGAACGTGTGGAAATTCACTCTTTTACATTTGTGAAAGATACGTTTTGGCATATTCCAACAAAGTTGACTTCACTAGAAATTTCAGTTGCATCCACTATCAGACTCCAAATAGAATCAGGCTGCAGGGTCCATTACTGTTTTCACCTGGCATCTCTTTTAGTAAGCACTATAAAGCTCCTACTACGTCGTCATTTCAACTAAGTTCAGAAAAACCACTATCTCCGGCTTGCCTTGGGTGAGGTACAACTAGGTCATCCTCTGCGAATACCATATCTTTGAGTAATATTCCGTAAGTACCTGAAGACGATGTTCTGGAAATCATCAAGGGCTCTAAAATGAAGTTCTGCTCCCTCGATCCACCCCTGCATATCTGACGTTTCCTTTCACCACATATTGCTTCCATTGCCAATATGTCTCATGAAACAGGTGTACTTCCACCAGTTTTGAAAACTGCAGTTCTCACCCTAATAATAAAAGATACCTTACTCTTGTGATCGATGATTTGCTTTGTTTACTTGTTTGTTAATAAACATCTTTGTATGGACCATAATGTCCAAAACATATGCCCATGCATGTGCAAGATTTGCAAGATCCAATTGAATATCTTCTATTGCAGCAAGCGATTCAATCAGTACCATACATGTACTTGTCGGTAATCATGGTGCTATTGGTTTGTTTGTTTGTTTGTTTGTTAATAAATATTTTGTATGGACCATAATGTCAACAACGTATGCCCGTGTGCAAGATTTGCTTTAAGCAAAATTGGCAAACTCCGCAAATATCTTGACGCAGCATCTCCCTCAAAATTGAAACTGTATGCGAATGAAAAAAACTCTTTAGGCGAAAACGATAAAAAGTACGAGGTGGACCACAAATGGGGTCATTTGACAAGGACTTGTTGCGTATACCATAATACAAGAGTGGATTCAAAGTATTCATGGCACCGCCCATTCTGATTTGATTACTCGATGGGCCTATATATGTATATTACATCACGCACAGGGCCGTACGCAGGATTTATTTGGGGGTGCGGGACTTCGAAAGGTGGACTTTTTTGCTAAAAGTGGACCAAACCCCCTAAATGGTCCATTTGTGAGCATTTCATCACTAAAAAAATGGACTTTCTTGTCAAAATATCTCTAAATTTTGGACATTTTTATCAAAAAGTTCAGCAAAAAAGTGCACCTTTTGCCTCATTTGTGGAATTGGGGGGGGGGGGTGCGACCGCGTACGGGCCTGATCACGCAGACGCAAGAAAGAACACTTACGCTGGTATTTGAAAAGGAGTCTAACTTTAAACCCAGATTTAAACAAGGATTATTCCTTCATGAGTAGATTTTATTTCTTTCAACCTACTCTGAAAATGTGGTGTAACAGGAGAGAAAATTCTTCCTATTCATGTGAAATTGTCTCACCTGGTACATTAAACTTTCACAATATGTTGAATGAATAAAGGTCCACACATAAAGGACTAACCTTATTTTTTGTATTTTGATTCATATGTGAATTGGCATGTATTTTTGTTTATGCGCTATAAAACCTAGGCAGACTCCGAGATTTCAAAATATTTTTTGTTGTATTAATTAAAATAGTCAATAAAATTACAGATAGTCACCAGGGGCCCGAAACTCAGTCGTAAATCTACGTGCATACTATGTCATACCTGAGTGGACCAATTGATCCAAAGCAGGTATGAAAATGTTGATTATGTTAGACATACGTATGAGTTATACGACTATACCATAGGATACTGTGTATTAAAATTTCCGGATCCGGAATTTTACTACGAAGTTGTGATTTTAAATATGAAAGATATTACATTACCAGGCTACAAAGAATGTGACCTTGTATTAAAATGTTTTTCAACGGTTGAGCATTTTCGAAGAACGCAAAGAATTCGAAATGGCCACCAAAACACTAAAAACTCATCTGTTAATTACTCATTGTGACCAATTAAAATATGATTCATTAACCACCTAATTAAAAGTTTCAATATGGCCGCCAATACGATAAAGCATCTGATATTTATCTACTTTTGACCGTAGAAGAATGAGGGTAAGCTTGGTATATATACTACGCGTTCAATAATACACTTTTTTTAATTTAAAACATTCTGAATCTTTGTTCAATAATTTTAATAATCAATCAAATCAATAAACCATCCAAGATGGCTCCAAAATGGCAAACTTCATTACTACATAATAGCCAAAAGCTGTAACGTTTATGTATATCACTATAACTCATTCAGAGCAGTTTAAAGGTGTAACGAGAGATTTTAGGACATCCAAATAATTTTTATGCCATATATGTAGTGCTTTCATATAGATTAGACACCCAACAGATTCCTTACCTGGCTTGTATTTGGCTACAGAAGTGCCTTGCAAGTGAACCAAGAATCAAGAATCAACTTTATTTCCATAATATTAAAAAAAATCATACACATCAACAATCACAAAAGATATTTCTAAAAAACACATTTATGGAGGAGGTGGTCAAAAGGCCAAAAAGGCCAGAAGCGACCACCCCCTTAACATAAAGTTACACATAAAGAATACTGTGCTGTACTTATACATAAATACCCCCCAATTCTAAATTATACATGTCAAAAATGTTAAGAATATTGTGATTTGAAAATAATGGCGCCGTATGGCTTCTATAATGGCTATTAGAAACAGTTCTGAGAGCCCATTTTTGGAGCTAAAACAATTTGTCTAAGACATTTTGACATATTTCCCCATATTAAAATAGCATAATTTAAATACGGCAAGATAAGAGTACAATATAAAGAACGTAAAATACGTTGTGGTACATAATATTTCAGCTTATTTAACATTCCAATATTTCGTGATATAGTTTTTGAAATACCATCAGTATGTTGCTTCCAAGTTAATTTAGTACCCCTAAGAACTCTGTTTCAAACACTCTTTTTAAATTTGTATTATCGAGGGTGATCGTTATTGCCTCCAAACAGATGTCATTTGGGGATGACGTATCATTACGACATGATTTATCAATTGAACATGATTTATCAACTATATTTGATGTCATAGTGGAGTGCCCAATGCATGTATGTTTGTTTTGATAGCATTAACAGATATTTAGTTGCTTTCAAACCACTGCTTACTTCAGACAGTTAATTATTGATCAAATTTAATTTTTTGGTTCTATCAGTTATGTGAGGAAACTATTGTCGTAGCATCTGCAAATAATATACATTCGCAAGACATCTTTGTTATTAGTAAATCATTTCGTATAATCATAAAAGTAATGTCCCAAGTATCGATCCCTGATGAACTCCACATGTTAGCTTTTTAAAATGATATTGCCCAGAATTTACCATACACATGTTTGCGATTGGATAATAATTCTCAAACCAGTCGTGTACAATTCCCCGAAATCCATAATAACTTAAATTTATGAGTAATTAAATAAACGAATTTAATCGTGTCAAATACTTTCGACAAATCTAAAAATATACCAATTGTTTGTTTCATTTTTCGACTGCGGCATTGAGTTTGTCTATACCAGATTAATTATTGCCATATGTGCTATTCTCAAAAAAGTGCTCCACTTCACTTGAACATTGGAAAAACAAGTCGCACAAAAAATTCTTTATATAACATTTTTATTACTAACATAATCAAACATCATGGACAATAAAGTTTATGAACACCACTAATTCCTATATTTTTACATTTGAACCCCCAAATTCATTTAGTGTTTTCCCTATTTGGCCTTGTATATTAGTTATCCAATGTGGCATCTCGGATCAATTTTGATTTTAAGAGAGTCTTAATACTTGAATTCATGAATTCTTACTTAATGGTCGAGACCTATCAGAAAAGCTTGTTGCGAAAGTCTTGCTTATATGACAAATATGTACTTTACGGCAGCTTCCTTAAGTTATTTTTGTGTTTTTTATCGATCTAACGAAATTTCAAACAAACAAGGTCTTTTTTTCAATTCTGATATAACCTGGTTTCTGATGGCGTAAATTTCTTTGGCTTTGATAAGCATATTTCAAACCTCTTAAAATTCAGTTTCACTTGCTGAAATGCGATGGTATCTATTGGATATCATCATTTCAAAAGGTTGGTATGGATAACGGAATATACATCACTAAATGGCGTAAATAACGCATTTTCTAAATCCAATTTCAATAGCCAAATAACTACAGTGGAATACTTAACACAGTTGTTTTTTGCTCAAACGATGACAAAACTGTATCTTCCAAAATTTTTCCAATTAGATCAATTTGCCCTTTTATAAAATCACATCGTATGTCTCTAAATTAATACTTTCCAAGCTAGGGCTCACTCCGCGTAAGTTCTGTATAGTGTCCCGAATTGTGTCCTTATGATACCATCCGTGTCTATTTGTAATCACTTATTTTTATTTGAAATCGCATGATTCCCACAGAGCAGCGGCTGCAATTTTTCTGCTTTCCTTTCTCTTTTGTATAATCACAGACATATTTTCCTTCTTTTCTGGCATCAGGTTTGGTAAATTCAGCTGTATTATATATATTTCTGGATGCGTTTAACTTTGTTGAGGCTCCATTTGAAGTTCTGATTCTTTTTTCTTACGATAAACCGCTGGCAATAAGAATTACATATAAATTGTTTATGATGCACAATTGGTCGATTATAACATATCATGAATTTTGCAACATGGTATTTTAAATAGCCGACACTGATGTCAGTCGCGGAAAGCAGATTAAAAAAAAATCTCTGTTTCATCTTCAGACAAATTCTATAATAAGTCATGACTTTTGAACGAGGATTGTATCAACAAAATGTTTTAAATCGGCCCTTAAACTGACATTTACGATTCCACCTGTTTTTGCGTATATTACGTTATCGCATGCACCGAGGCACTAATGTGAAACTAAAACCCATAAGCACACCTAATAGTGTGTGCACAATGATGACATACGGCTGTAGCAGTATTTACACGAACAAAACTTCGCCTATTATTTATCACAAGTGCACAAAACAAGCAATGGTACCCTACAGTGGTATATTATTACACAAAAGTAATTTGGGTTAAAGCGGCTTAAAGAAAGTGACTAGCGTAACGTATTTGTGCAACAATTCTCAGCAATACTGCGAGGAGAAATGGCAGAAGAGTAAAAATGACCTAAGACGTCAATAAAAGAATCCTGGATATTTTGTATCGTTTTGGTAACGTAATAGACATAACATAATATACAGTTTGATGATTTCATTGTCTACTATTTAGAGACTGGTGGTCATCTGGTTAGTCCGACTAATCAATGTCAGGATATGTGTGCCTTTGTGTATGACGTCTCGTGAAGTCAAAGGTTCAGACATAACTGTCAAACCAAACAGATGGGAGCTTGTGACAAAGTGATCAAATTTTATATATATACAGTTTTAATGATTTTTTGATTGAAAGGTTCAAGAATTTGGTATGTCCAAAACAACATACATATATCAAAATCACAAACAATTAGTTAAGATACTTATTGTCCTCAAGAAGGTCCAGTAATGTCCACAAGAAGAGTTGCAGTCAACGAGGATATGTCCTCACAGCGAAGACTTCAAAAAAAAAAAAAAGCATGCATATTCCAATTATAAATCCTCAGGTAATAATTCCATTGGAATCTTCTCAGTGCTGAAGATAACTTTTGTCAGCAGTTCAAGACGACAAGGTTAATATTCCCTCGACTACAACTAATATTCACTTATATCAGCCAAGATAATCCCCACGATTTCTCTCTGTCCACAATTTGGCATCCTCTTTCGATTCCCGCCTTCGGCTTCAAGACGACAGTGATACTTACAGCACTCGCTCACGATAAGGAATGAAAATATAAATAAATCTGGCACTGTGTGGAGCATCTCTAACCATTATTGTAGATAATAAATAGCTACAACCAACTGTATAGCTGATTACAACTGCCGACCTCAGTCCTTCCAGTGACAGGTATTTTTTAACTACTTGCAGCTATTCCCTTTCGACAATAATCATTACAAATCATCCTAAGGCCATAAACATAACCTAGCCCTGTCAAATCAGATACTCCAAAAATTAACATCACCCACCTGAAATGCATCTTTCACATACCTTATAACTCTCATTGGGGATTTCCCTAGATTCGGCAATGTTTTGATCTCACTCATAAACAGTTTGACTCAGTTTCTAATTTCATCTTGGGGAATTCCCCACTTCTGTCTAGTTGTTAACAACATTGGCCCAGGCAAAAACCAAACTAGGGAATTCCTTTTCTCTCCTTTTATAGTAAACAAAGTACTTTTGCCGTGAGAAATCTTTTCTCACATAAATTGAGAAATTACTATTTTTCTACAATAAAATACGATTTTCATTTCAATCACAAAATGGAGCTATATAACACCTCCCCCTTAAAAGAACTTGAATTAAATGAAAATGTTTTCCAAAATCTGGCTTATACCTTTACCAATTTTGTGGTTAATTTACATAACAGTTTACATGTAAATTTTACACTTTTTATAATGTTCTTGAATGCATGTGCTGCCTTCAATCTACATTACAAATTGTAATCCTAAATTTTGAACAAATCATGCACTCTGGACAGGCATCTGCCGAGACATTTTCTTTTCCTTTGATAGTCTTATGTCCAGATGGTATTCTTGTAGAGTTAACTCCCCTGACAAGTCTCTGATTTCTATTTTTCATCTGGTGGAATGAAAGTCAACGGATTGTGAATCCGTGTACACTAGAACGGGGTGCACTGTTGTACTCATGTACAAACTTAAAAATTTTTGGCAATGACAATAGCCATGCAAGACATTCTTTCTCATTTTGAGGTGTTTTGCTGAATTTTTTTGTAAACTCTCTTGATTAATAACATACATAATGATCTACATCATTTTCATCTGCTGGCATGAGAACTCCACCACAGCCTAGATCACTGGCATCAACTGCCAACTTGAATGTTTCTGAAGTCTGAAGCAATCAAAAATGGCGCATTCATCAAAATAGACTTGATTTCCTCAAACGCTTTGGCAATGCTCTGACCACACAAATTTTGCGTTTTTCTTCAGAAGGTGGTCAGCGGACACGAATTTCTGAGACATTTGGACAGGATTTTCTGTAATACAGACCATACTTAAGGAATCTCATGCGATCTCTCTGCTCGTGGTCTGTTGTGGGGGATTTTCTCAATGGCTTCAACTTTTGCAGTGATTGGCCTTCCTTATTTGTCCCTGTCCACGAACATGCCTAAATATGTGACATTTGCCCTGGCCAAAATTCACTTTTCACAGATTCACAGTCAAAACCTGCCTGGGATAATTTCTCAAACACTTGATTGGAGCTGTTCGGTGTTATTCCCATTGTCTTCACTGTACACAGCGAGGATAATTCACATAGGCTTCACAATTTCTATGTCTGCAAATACTCTGGTTCACTAATCTCTGGAATGTTGCGGCAGAATTTTTGCGACCAAATGCCATTCTTTTGTATTGGTATAGGCCATCGGGCGTACAAAAGGCTGAAATTTCTTTGGCACGGTTCAGTGAGGGGAAATTGCCAATTACCCCTTCAACAAATCAATTTGCTAACACTAAATGGCATTTTCCAACTCTACTATTCAATCATCCAATCCGTGGGAACGGATATGAGGCGGTTTTGGAACAGAGGTGGACTTTTCGAAAAACTGTGACAAAACGAAATGAACCCTCAGGTTTGGGAACCAGAATAATGGGGAACTCCATTCACTATGCTTGGTTCTACTAGTCCATTGTCTAAATGTATTTTCACCTCATTATGACATGCTGCAACTTGCAACCAATAACCCTGGTCCTGTTCTAAATCCCTGTATCTGTTGCAATCGCCCGATTGCTAAAAACCCACCGTAGTGTGACTTGTGATACTTGTAAAAATCCCTTGTCAGCAATACTTGTGCAGATAGCCGTCACAGAATACAAAACTTTTTGTCAAAAACTGATAAGTCATGGATATGTCCATTGTCCACGTTGCATGGCTGAAGAGGGACCGAGTATTAGTTGAACATTTTGACAAAATCTTGCCACAATCACCGATACTATCCATCTAAGTGGTGGCTCTTTCTATCACGTGTGGTGATTGACACATCTTAAGGCTTAAAAATTGATCTAATGCTCAATCCATTTTAAATAAGATGATGAAGTGAGCCTTATTGTTATTGAGAGTGCCCTGATGTTCTTGGAATTTCAGAGTCATGGCTAATGATAATATTGATGAGTCTGAAATTCTATCCAAAAATTACAATCTCTACAGTGTGATCGTCAAGACGGCTATGGCGGGGGTTTGATTATGTGAACAATCGGGTGGATGCTCGCCTCAGAAGTGTTTCTTGTTAAACAACGGTGAGGTGACACCATTGGTGAAACATATCCCTCTCCTAAAACTCGCCCTATTCTCGCAGGATTGTTTACGTTCCAAATGTCTGCAACCCAGCTTTTGAATATCTCGATTCTTTGCTGGATGAAATAAACGTCCATAGTGCTGCTTCTCGCACCACCTGGGGAGTTGTGTGTTTTGGGGATTTCAATTGCAATGATCTTAAACCTACTGACTGGGAATCAAGAAGCTTCATGGTATTATTGAATTATTATCACCGTCAAACACAATATTTTACAGCCCCTACTCGTATAAACTCAAACTTATCAAACTTGAGATTGATAACTTCTGGACTTCACGCCCTGAAATGTATGCAAGAAATGGGGTTATTAAACTGACGATCAGTGATCACTCTTAAACTTTCCAGCATTAGAAAACCCTAATCGTACTAAAGGGCCACCACGTATTATTAAAGCCGCTAGTATCGTAGTTGTGATCTTTGGCTTTTATTAGTGACCCGGAACAGGTTCTTGTGGCACGATTGAGGCCCTCTGATACCCAGACTTAGCCTTGGAAATTATTGCGGTTTTTTTGCTTTCATTCTGTGCTGCTCACGCCCCATTTAAAGGGTAAAAATACCTAAACAACCCCACTCAAGGATATAATGATGAGTTCCTTGCATGTCGTAGAGAGCTTTTACGTGCTAAATTCCGGGCTCATAATTCTCTTCCTGAGGCTGATTGGGAAGTTTTCAGACACCTCAGAAACAAAGCTAACAATCTTGCGGTTAGACTTCAAGCGTGATTTTTTAATTCCTCAATCAAGGAAGTGGCTAGACGCAAATAATAGTGGAAGACTGTTAAATCTGTTCTTCCTGGTTCCAAGCAGCCTTCTATTACACCCATTAGAGAAGGCAAAAAACATTAATTAAGATGGTAAATTAATGCTGAGCATTTATCAGTTTTTTTTCAAATAGGACAGAATCTGCTGATGCCTTCACCCAATCAACCAACTTATGATGAATCCATGTACTGAGGAGACAATACCAGCGGAGAGTAGGTTCTGCTTTACCAAGATTGTGGCGGATGATGTTCTTGAACTTTCTGAAGGGAATTAGACTGCAAGGAAAGCCAATGCGTCTGACAAGATAAGTCCTAATCCTCAAGATGGTGCGAGCAGAGCAGTATACAGGCCTTGTAATTACGTCATGAACCTTAGTCTCTCCTCGGGAGTTGTACCTTCACCATGGGAACAAAAAGCAGGGTGTCACCAATTTGTAAAGAGGGTATCACCGTAGACACTAATACTAGAGACCCATATCTGTCATCCC
Organism: Ophioderma brevispina; assembly: GCA_023653785.1. Taxonomy (NCBI): domain Eukaryota; kingdom Metazoa; phylum Echinodermata; class Ophiuroidea; order Amphilepidida; family Ophiodermatidae; genus Ophioderma; species Ophioderma brevispina. Next base: position 82,288 of record JAMKCH010047121.1, read on the forward strand.
CTCATGTATGAATTTTTGAAAAATGTACATGGCCAGCCTCGATAATTTTGTAAACAAAACATAACCTTGTGTCCTCCAAGCCAGTCGGGTTTCAGGTCAAAGCCTCCACGCAAACCTCCTTTGAATATGATTACCTCTTGATAATTTAACCTCTGGCCTTTTTACTTGTGCAGGTTTTTAGATTGAAAGAAAGGCTTGTGACGGTCCACCACAGTGTCCTAATCAATCAACTTATAACTTAAGGGTGCATGGCCGGGAACTCAACTGGTTGGATATATCTCGATGGGTGTCAGCAAATTACCAAAATTGGGGGAAGGGAAGGAAAGCTATCCACCTCTGCCCCAGTTAATTTTGGTGTGCCCCAAGTTCTATACTGGGGGCTTTTGCGGTGTATCTTTACATAAATGATATCTCAGCAAGAAACTCATGCAAACTCTAAGGGTCACTCTCTACGCTGATGACACAGCAACTTGTTAAGGGCAAAACAGTTCGTGGTATTAACGAAGTTCTAAAAACCGAACTTACACGGGTTGCTGATTGGTCAATACCCAATTTTCTGACTCTTTAATGTAAAAAAAACTTAAGGGTTAGTTGGTTGCACTCAGCAAAAAGCTTGCTGTGAGATGTGATCTTGCGGTTGCATCCATGGTACTCATATTGAAAATGTGAAGTTCAAATATCTGGGTGTCTGGCTGGATTCTTCCCTTAATGGTCCCCACATTTTCCAAAATCAAGCGTAAAGTTTCCCAAACGCAATGGGCTTCTCAGAAGACTCAGACATATTTGCCCAGAGATTACTTTATGAACCTGTATACAAAGCTTTAATATTCCCCACTTCGCTACGGTGATGTCGTTGGGGAAATGCAAATAAAACTCTCCTCATTAAACTTGACGTCCTACAAAACACAGACGGCGAAATAATTCTGGGTCTCCTAGTAGGGGTAACCAACTGAGTTACTGTCAACACATTAAAAGGAAAAACTCAGCTGTAGTCGCGGATAAACATCTTCAATATTTGGTATCCAAAAGCCTGACTAATTCCCTCTTCACCACTGATGCAATATATTCATACAGTGAATATCTAGTACCCACCATTTGACCAGAGGCTGGTACCCGTGGTATCTGGTTATTCTCGTTGAATAGTGTTCGGCAAAAAGGAATATGCTCCAGGGGAGTGCTTTCCTTTAACAATCTACCATCCTATGCAAATCTCCCCTTACACCAAATTTGCACTATCAAGCACGTTGTAATAATTCAAGATCCTATCTGGTTTCTCTAGTGGCAATATTCATATACATCTGTAATTTTTTATGCATATAGTTATTTGTATATCATAAACAGGTTCCAGTGATTAGTTGGCTGTATCTAATTTTCTGCTTTATTGTTTAGGGGCTATGACGATTTTTCTGACCGCTAGGCGATGCATGTGGGTGCAAGGGGGAGTGCCTACACGGGGCGGGGGGGTTGTATTGTTAATTTGGTGTGGGGGGCAACCATGTTGCTGCTGTCGGTTTTTATTGTTATTATTTTCAACCCATCCCCTGCTCCGTGTTGGATGGTGCTCCCTTGGCTGTCCACTTTCATGCCCTGGTCAGCAGTGCCGTGGTGCGTCATGGCCACCTATTCGTTTATCTTTATGTTCGCACGTTTTAAAATGTATATGTATATATATTATTCTGTGTAGATTTTTTGCTTTGTATGATGTCTATTTTTTAATGTAGTATGTTTGACCCGGGCCAAATTGAAGAAACAGTGTTGATCACTGGAATTTGTTCCCAGGCAACAAAAGAAGTTTTAATAATAAATAATAAATAGTAAATAAATGAATTGGTACACCCTATACGGGTTGTTGTTTATAGGTCGGAGTAACTACATCAATGTCCATGGTTTATGACAGTGTTCTCACTGGGTAAGCAGGAAAATAGGTTTCCCACTTCATGATTAAATATTTCAATTAACCTTGTTGACATTGGTGGGAAGGTGACCTAGTTTCTTACTAAATTGGCAAGTATGTCAGATTTTTGCAATTTGACACCATAATCATTTCTGTGTTTACAGTGCTGTCTTGTTCAGTTACAAACTCTGTGGTGTCATCATTTGACACGCATCACTAACTCTGGATGGAACCACACACGCAGGCTTAAACGTTCCATCTCTTTCATTATACTCTTGAGCATATTAATGTGACATAATTGTCGACTTGTACGTCTACCTGGTGTTTTGACCATAGTCAGGTCTCCCACTTTTGTTCTCAATCTCATATGGTCCAGAACACCCGGCTTGCAAAGGATGCCCTTGTATTGATAAAAGTGCAAAACCTTGTCACCTGGATGATACTTGTTCCTGGCATCTTTGTCATACCATTGTTTATTTTGCCTGGCTCTGTTGGATTTTGTGTTGGCAATTCAGTTGGCTCTTTGGAGCCCGTGTCTGAATTGGACACATAGTTTAGCAAATTCACATCAGGATTTTCACACAACCACATTTCTTTCAGTAGTTCAATGGTCCCCTAACTTTGTGACCAAACACCAACCCAAATGGACTAAATCCTAATGACCCTTGTACAGCCTCCCTGATAGCAAATAACAGGAGATGAACTCCCTCATCCCAATCCCTCTCAAATTCAAAACAATAGGTTTTGATCATTGTTTTCAATGTTTGGTGGTACCTTTCTAGGGCCCCCTGGGATTCTGGGTGGTAAGCTGAAGAACTGTACTGGGAAATTCCCAACTGGTCCATCACTTGTTGGAACAAACCTGACATGAAATATGATCCTTGATCAGACTGAATTGATTTTGGAAGGCCTACTAGGGTGAAAAACTTTGTTAGAGCGTTCACTATATTCTGTGCCCTAATATTTCTCAAGGGTATAGCCTCAGGGAATCTTGTGGAAGCACACATGATGGTCAGTAAATACTGATTTCCTGACTTGGTCTTTGGAAGTGGTCCTACGCAATCTATTAAGACCCTACTAATGGCTCATCAAATGCTGGTATTGGTTGCAAGGGAGCAGTAGGAATTTTCTGATTGGGCTTGCCCACCATTTGACATGTGTGACAAGTCTTACAATACTCAGACACATCTTTTCTGAGTGTATAGGCCACCAAAATGACTCCTATTCTGTCATGTGTTTTCTCACACCTAAGTGTCCTGCCATGGGACTATTGTGGGCTATGCCTATCACTTCCCTATGGTATTACCTTTGGCCACTACAAACTGATGCAACAACCTTCCATTCTTATCTACAAGTGCATAAGGTGGCCGCAATTTCTAATGAGGACACCATTTTGTTGTAGAACATAAAGGAATTGGCTCGGATTCCTGTTGCGTCAATGTCCTCTCACCTAATTCTAAGCTGGTCACTGTGCTGTTTTTCATTTACCAAGCTTGTCATGGCTTAAAGGGTCTCATTAACAGTCCCTGACTTATCATGCTCAGCGGCGGATTTGCAGTTTACCTGCTTGTCACTTTGTTTGTGCTCAGGGGCTGGATTCATTACAGGGCATTTAGTCTCCCCTGAAGAGGGGAAATGACCTCCAAATTCCTGTAACTTTGAGAGAAAAGTATCCTCTAAATTTGGGACCAAGTCAACCTCAACGCTCTTCCTATATGTAGAGTATTTTGACTCATCACCTGCCCACTGTTTTCCTGTGAGGTTTTCTGGTCATTGACCTAGTTTCTGCACATGCGGGAAAAAGTCTATTTCCTCATCCAATTTATCCACTGTACAGGGCACCTGGGAAAATATGGGATCTGGGAGTACCTTCCCCCTGCCAATAATTCCCTAACAACATGGATACCCCTTAACTGGGGTCTTGTCTAACCCAATTGTGACAGTTCCAGAAACCAAGTCTGATTTCAAATTCATTTTGAAGAGGGACACTAAAACAATCCATACCTATCCCCTGAATCAATGCACTAGTGCCTGTGGAACTCTCAATATTCAATGGAAGTGCATTTCCAATATCATAGGACTGTGCGCAGAAAGTGTCCCGCACATCTAAGGTTTTAGATCAAACTATCACATGAAATGAACAAATCCCTTACTTTTTCTGTGTCAATTCCTTTTGTGGAAATTCTTGTTTTGAACAGAAGAATGAACTTTTGACCTCAAAGAAATGCACACCCATCGGTTGACTCACTTTTGGCTTCTCCATTTGGGGGCTAGCCATGTATTTCCCAACCCGTGACCTTGTATGTCACCAAAAAATGGAGTCAAAAAAAATACGAGGGGAAGCAGCCCAAAAGAAAAAAAAAAAAAGGGAAAATAAAAAGGAAAAAAATAAAGGCCCCCAAAGATGGCCCCCCCCCCCCCCTTAAAACCAAACGTAAACTCTCAGGAGGAAACAAAAACCAAAACAAAAAATGCAAAAGGCTAAAAAGGGAGAAAATCTCAAGACCAGGGAAAACGCCCTTCTTCAAACAAAATAAAAAGGAAACAAAACAGAAAAAGGCAAAAAAAATGAAAAGGACGAAAAAGAAAGGAAAACGAACACAGGCAAAACAACACCCCACGAACCCCCCCCGACAACAAAAAAAAAACAAATCCAAAGGGGCCCGAAAGACAGCAAGGAACCTCAACAAAAAAAAAAGGAGACGACAGCCCCAAAAAAAAAAAGAAAAAAACACAATAACCCACCCACATCCCCATCCCAAAAACACCAGGCTTCTTACAGTGATTGCATGTGCACTGTGATTGGGTCCCATCCAGATGTTTTTGATTGCACCTTACTGTCTTTACTCCCTTTTCATGGGAACCGACTGCGGATTTCCCTCTGAGTGCTCTAAATGAGATGCTTGGTTTGAAACCAGACTTATTGTTGTACTTGTGTACATAGAAATTCTGGCTAGGGCCTACTAGTATGACTTAGTTTGTGAGTCAAAGCATAATCGTTGGCCTTTATGGAGCTTCACGCAAACTGTAAATTTGGTTTTCATCCAGATGTGTTTTGATAACTGGATGTAGACACTGTTTAAACTCTAAACAACATCAAACTCCCTAAGTTGACCAAAATTTTGCCCGGCTTCTTTCGAAAGAAGCCAGCGATCAAACAATTTGTTCCTTTACACGGGCAAATTCAACATGGGTCTGGTCATCCTTTTTTGACACGATTGATTTTGGTCTATATGCCTCTGGTACCAATTAATATGCTTGAGCACTGCCTACTTAACCTCGTCATAAATACTACATCCGTCTACTGACTGGCTGAATATATTTCTCGGGCTTACCAATGAACACTGACGTAGCAACAAGGTCCAAGACTCCTTGGGCCATTTCAAGCTATTGGAATTCTCAAAGTGTAAGAAGGATTTGTCTACTTCTTGTTCCTGAAATTTTGGAACCAGGGGAATATTTTCGCGCATCAAAACCAGCGGGCTTGGAAGAAGTCTGATGAGCTAGCCTGGTTGTTTCATTTTTCTAACTCTAACTTAGCTCAAGCTCGTTTGTTTCATCTCATTTTGCAATTTTTCCTTTTCCAAATTCTTTGTCTTTCAATTTGCAATCCAATCTCTTTTGTTGGATCTCTTTTTGAATCTGAGTTGCAAATTTTCTTTTTACTTCCAATTTCCTTTTCTTTCGTCTTTTCAATGTGCATTTCTATTTCTTTGTGCTTTTTCTATTCCAACTTTTTCAACCTCTATTTTTTAATTTCAACCTCTTTCAACTTGACGGCATCACCAGGCCCGGTTCCAGAACCTCTCTATCCTATCCCAATAAGAACTATCCCAAACATCTTCTTGAACAAACTTTTCAATAAATTATTATTGATGACTGCTTTATCATAATTGTTTTGCTCAAGTCCTAAATGCTTTGCTAGTTTCATATCTGGCTTTCTCAGATCATCAAACTTTCCCAGTTATTTGCCCTATGAACACTGCTGGATCAAACTCCATTGTGATTTTACTTCTATCCACACTATACTAACGAACCAACTTACAATGGTAGTACATTGAATACACACAAATTTTGTATGCCAAATGTGCCAATGTTTACAATATTCATATCAACACTTTTAATATGTAAATTTGAAACAATTGGTCAAATTATCTCAATTCAATCCCAAGGCGAGCCCCAATTCGGTATGACGTCTCGTAGAAGTCAAAGGTCAGAAATAACTTTCAAATACACACAGATGAACCTGTGCAACAAGTGATCTTAAATTTTATATAATATAACAGTTTTTAGTACGTCAGCCACTTGAAAAAGAGGCTCTAGTTTCGAGTTAGGGTAGGTGGCGAGTAGAAAAATGCCATGGTACCAGGTGTTAGGGACATATGTGTGGATCATCACCCTGCGTGGATGTAGAAATCAGAAGTGGTGCAGTTATTTTTTTGGGCCAAAAAAGGTCAAATTTGACCCAAATAGGTAAAATCAGAGAATGGTGATTTATTTATTCCGATTTCATATTGAATTGTATTACTAATAAAAAGTCCCCATAATAGGCTGTAGATTCAAGAAAATTTGAATGTTGGAATCTGGGTAATTTTGACCCCCAAGAAAGGACCAAAAAGGGTCAAATGAACCCAAAATTAAGGTAAAAACATAGAATGGTGATTTCAAATTCATATTAGGTAATAGTTTTAATTTGCCCAACTATATTGATGTAGATTCAAGCAGAATTTGAATGTTGGAATCTGGGGTTTTTTTGACCCCAGAAGGACCAAAAAGGGGTAAAAGTTGACAAAATATGGGTATAAAATCATAGAATGGTGATGTATTTATTCCATCTTAATTTGAAATGTCACAGTTAATTTGCCCCACTATAGAATATAGCTGTAGATTGACGAATTTGAAGTTGGAATCTGGGGTTATTGTTGACCCCTCGAACGGGTAAAAATGGTAAAAATTGACCCAAATTAGGTAAAACTCATAGAATGGTGATTTATTTTGACTTCAATAAAATTACTATTTAATTCCCCCACGATACTGGAGATTCAAGAAGAATTGAATGTGGAATCTGGGGCCAAAAAGGGGTCAAAATTGACACAAATATGAGTAAAAATCATAAAAATGGGGATGTATTCGATTTTCCATCTTAATTTTCAAGTGTAATAGTATATAGGTATGTGCCCATAGTTGTAGATTAAAGAATTTGAATGTAAACCTCAGAAATGACCAAAATTGGTTAAAAAAAAGGACTTAAAAATGGGTAAAAAACAAGGAAAATTGTATTTGGTATGCATATGTCTTCAATATTAGGGCAGGAATTTCAATAATCAATGCCCAATTTAAAACGTTATCACTTTTATCAGTAGTGACATCCAAAATTGAAAAATTGGATAATAATGGTCAAATACACCTAATTGTCAAAATATCTGCGTCTGGCTATGTTTTACAGAGCAGACTGCAGAAAAAAGTGGTTTAATAATGCACAATATCAGGATTTGTAACCAGGGAGGGGCGGTGGGGATGGACGCTCCATTCCAAAAGTACCATAACCCTAAAAGGCCAAAAATAGATTTTGCGAGCGAAAATATGTAGGTAAAAAGTCCACTTTGCCAGATTTGCCCCTTTGTAATTTGGGGGGACAAAATTTGCCAAATGTAATTTTTTGGAAGTCCACGTTTGAAAAAAAAAATCCCCTCTCCTATTTTAGTGTTACTTTACGACATTCGCAAATGAAAAACTTTGAAAAGGGATCCAAAATGGTCCAACCCCAAATTGGTCCAAATTAACCCAATATGCCACATTTTTAAAAAAAAAAAAAAAAAAAACAATCCAGTAGGAGAGAAAACAGTTGGTCTGTCAGAATGAAAAGTACTAAAAATGTTATTAATCTGATCTTAAGGTTTTATTTCTGCCCTGAAATTATCACAACTGTTTTACTATTATGGTAGGAGAATATGAAAGTCTGTGTCTCCAGAGCAACTAAGATTGACTATACAGGCCGTGTGGAAAAAAATCTTACTGTATGGTGCAGGAACATTGTCAATGAAGGGGGAGCTGCAGGTCTTTTTAAGTGGCACTTATACCAGGCAACTCATTGAGAGTTGAAAATATCTCATGGAAAACCTACCGAATAACGGATCTATGGTGAAATACATCCTATTACCACAATTGTGGCACAGAGAGAGCACAGTTCGGTGGCATTGCTTTCAAGTGAAAGAACAAGCTTATATAAGACCTTTATTCTGTGGAGTTCTTCTATGTCCAAGTAGAGGTAGCAGATCACTAACCTACTCTGATTTGCTATGCAGCAGAGATACTAGCTTTACTTTGAAGTTGGAGCAGCAATACATGATAAAGACGTTTCGCAAAGACGTACGCCACGGATTTCGACAAAAGTCAAAGATGATGATGATGATGATGATGTGATATTGTCCACCTTTGCCAACATGGCAATCGTTTCGTCAATTGATGGCAATTAGGTGGTGCCAGCTGACAAAAAAGTGCAAAACATTGCTATTTCCAGTGACTCTCAAAAGATTAAACTTCAACAGTATAATTACCAATGATAGTTTTAATCACACTCTTTTGGGGTCTATTTGATGACATCTTTTTGGCCCTTTCTAGGGTCAATTTGGAGTCAAATTGATTAAAAGATCCACTCTCGAAGCAAAGTAAAAAAAACAACCAGTTGATCGTCCGCCCGCTCCGATTGTGGACGCCGCACCGATTTGGTTATTTTCTTATTTTTTTTTTAAAGCAACAAACACAACCAAAACGAAGGCTTAAAAGGGGGAAAATGAAGTTAACAAAACTGGAGCACTATGAAACTCTCATCCATATTTAAAGGAGGTACCTTCATTTTGTTGACCAATGTCTTCACTTCTTACATACTACTATTTTGCCCATATCATTTCAACCAGTTTTGCTATGAGGGCCAAAAACGTGATTTATGAAGCCTCCTATAGAATACTGTATAAAAATAAATGCTATCTACGTGATATCTATAATATCCTAAGTTCAATAGTTAAGTTCGTCAGTAAATGAGACAAATAGAGTACTTTCCACAGACACTAATATTATATTCTGATCACTTCCTGTAAAATCTGGTTATCCCGGGGACGAGGCTAGTAGGCCAAGTAAACAAATAAAAGTTGACGGCCAGAACTTTTGAAAAAGTTGGCGAGGGAGGCCTTGTGGAATAAATACATCACCATGCTATGTTTTACTCATTTGAGGTCAATTTTGACCCCTTTTGGGTCCTTTCTGGGGTCAAAAATAAACCCAGATTCCAACATTCAATTCTTCTGAATATCTACAGCTATATAATGGGAAATTAAATACTATACATTAATATGAAGTTGGAATCACCATTCTATGATTTTTTACCTTATTGGGTCAATTTTGACCCCTTTTGGTCCTTTCTGGGGTCAAAAATAACCCCAGATTCCAACATTCAACTTCTTCTGTAAATTCTACAGCTATATAGTGGGGAAAATTAAGTACTATTACATTAATATGAAGTTGGAATCACCATTCTTATGATTTTACCTTATTTGGGGCAATTTGACCCCTTTTGGTCCTTTCTGGGGTAAAAAATAACACCAGATTCCAACATTCAAATTCTTCTTGAACTACAGCAATAGTGGGGACAATTAAATACTATTACATTATATAAGTTGGAATCACATTCTATGGATTTTACCTTATGTGGGTCAATTTTGACCCCTTTGGTCATTTCTGGGTTGTAAAAAATAACCCCAGATGTCCAACATTCAAAAATCTTCTTGAATCTCAGCTATATAGTGGGGACATTAATAACTATTACATTAATATGAAGTTGGAATCACCATTCTAGGATTTTTACCTTATTGGGTCAATTTTGACCCTTTTGGTCCTTCTGGAGTCAAAATAACCCCAGATTCACACATCACAATTCTTCTCTGAAAACTACAAGCATATAGTGGGGAAAATTTTAAATACTATTACATTAATATGCAAGTTGGAATCACATTCTACGATTTTTACCTAATTTTGGGTCAATTTTGACCTTTTTGCCCATAAAAAAAATTGCACCCACTTCTGCTTTCTACATCCACCCAGGGCTGATCCAACATATTTGTACAATAACCATGTGGTAGCAATTGATGAAATTTTTCTACTCTTCCACCTAACCCTTGGTGCCCAAACTGGTCCGGGCTGACGTACTATTTATGATTTTATTGGAAAAGGTTAAAGAATTTGGTCTGTCCAAAACAACATTACAATATATCAAATCACACACAATTAGTTAAGATACGTATTGTCCTCAAGAACTGTCCAAAATGGTCACAAGAAGAGGCAGTTCAACGATGATATCTCCTCACAGCGAAGACTTAAAAAACAGCATGCATAGTCACGTTATAAATCCTCAGGTATTTCCATTGAATCTCTCAGTCCTGAAGAATAACTTTTGTGCCATCAGTTCAAGACGACAAGGTTCCATAAGTCCCTCGACGACATTCAATATTCCACAGTATATCAGTCCAAGCTAATCACCACGATTTCCTTCTGTCCACAATTTGGAATCCTATGTTTGATTCCCACACTTTGGCTTCAAGACGACAGTAGAATATTACAGCAACTCTGCTCACATTGGAATTGAAATAATAATCCTGCACTGTGTGGAACATAAATCTACACATTATTGTAGATAACACTAGCTATAACCATACTGTATAATTGATTACAACTGCTGACCGCATTCCTTCCAGTGACAGGTATTTTTAACTACTTGCAGCTAGATTCCCCTTTCTAACAATAATCATTACATCATCCTAATGCATAAACATAACCTAGCACTGTCAAATCAGATGTCACAAAATTACATCACCTGAATTGCATCATTTCACATTTATAACTCTATGGGGGATTTCCCTAGATTCTGCAATGTTTTGATCTCAATGCATAAACAAGTTGACTCAGTTTCTAAGATTACATCTTGGGGAATTCCCCACTTCCTGTCTAGTTGTCAACAACAGGTGCACCATGCAAAAACAAACTAGGGATATTCCCTTTTCTCTCTTTTATAGTAAACAAAGTACTTTTCCCGTGAGAAATCTTTTCTCAAATAAAATTGAGAAAATAAAATAAAATACTATTTTCAATCACAAATGGAGGCTATATAACACTATAACCAAGTATATCTTTTAGTAGTCTAGACTCTTGCTTAATTTAGATTTGCCTATAACGTAATATACATGCTTAAAACGGACGCATTAAATTTTGGAATATAAAATTTTATCGAGGCCAAATTTGCAACCAAGCATTTTTGATGTTATGGCTTACCAATTTATGCATATTTTTGCCTTTGATCTATGCAAAAAGTACTGTCATTGCAGTTATTTTTTTCAAACAAATCGAGTTACTACATTGATAACGTAATATACAATGATTTCGAGGAATCCATATATTGTCTTCTTGTAGCTTACCAAGAAATGCTATCAGGAAAAATGATAACTATCATACATCATTGATGCATTTTAAGAAATAAAAACCACAGGTATGAATAAAACATTTGACTATTGAGATAAATGTAGCATTGTAAAATACGTGCATAGAGCTACGGAAACACCATTTTGGTGTGTTTTTAGGTCTTCAAGGAGCAAAATGACCGAGATCATGATATTTAAAGTATAGAAAACTATATATGTCCATGTAGAGCTCGCAAAGTACTAACAGAACAATAACATTATTACTTATTTTAAGCAAAACACAAATATTTTGGATCAAAGAACGAAATAACTCTACTGGAGTCACTTTTTTGAGAATGGCCCATATAGGTTGAATGATTTTTTTAAACCCAAATTGCTTATCATTAAGTATGTCATGCCTGTCAATATAGCTCATACATCTGTTGAAAACTAATCTTTCAAGGGTTTTTGAAAAACATGGAAGTAGTGAGACGGATCGAAAGTTTGAAATAATTCAGCATCGTCCTTTTTATATATAGGTACAACTTTTGCTACTTTGAGATCTTCTGGAACTATACCAGTACATAAGGAGAGATTGAATATTATAGTTAGTGGTTTGATAATTTCATTTTTTATCATTTTAACAATAAAATTACCAATACCACCGTACCCTGGACTTTTGTTCTGATTAAAATTATCTATAATTAGATAACAAAAGGCGATTTTTATTTGCTTAATTTCAATATAAAACATAGGCTGAATTTATAGTATTTTTCATAAATTTTATGTACCAAAGAAATAATTCTCAGCTCAATCTTTTCACACCGGTATATTTTTGATAGAAAGCTTTACATCAATGCAAAAATCATAATTTTCACATTTTTAGGGACACCTGTTGTGAATCTCTCGATGCACCTTTAAATATCATAACATAATCAAAGTGATTGATATCTGCAAGATGGCATCTTAGGGCGTCCACTCTGGCTGCAAATGTCAGTCAGTAAAGGTCAGTTACAGGAAAACTAGGTCAGTGACCAGTTTCGTTTCGTTTTAATTTTAATCGCAATTAAAAATGGGTGGAATGGCCTATACTACGACCAATTCCGACCACAACTAAAGCCATTTCCGTGCATGAGTAATATGACGTATGAGGATATGGCCGGATAGTGGACACAGAGTGTGGATAGTGGACATCATCATCATCATCATCATCATCATCATCAAGAGATGAAGACGAAACCTGTTTGAAATTCTTTAAAATCTTGTTCTATTTCTTTCATAAATTTCATTATTCTTGATTTAACGTGATAGCCAACAGGAAAACTAGGTCAGTGTCCAGTTTGTAATTGCAATTAAAAATGGGTGGAATGGCCTATACTACGACCAATTCCGACCACAACTAAAGCCATTTCCGTGCATGAGTAATATGACGTATGAGGATATGGCCGGATAGTGGACACAGGGTGTGGATAGTGGACATCATCATCATCATCATCATCATCATCATCATCATCATCACCTTCATCTTCATCTTCATCATAATCAAAATAATAATAATAATAATAAACACATATTTGAAGGACGCATTAAAGGTCCCAGGTAATGAGATGATAAACCTACTCCAAATCTTTATGGGACATTCCATTCCAATAAACAGGGCCAGAAAAAAAAAAAAAAAACTACCAGTGACATCATTAGTGAAACTATTGATTTTCAGTCAGTGTCATGAATAGATTCACACCTGTCACCTGGAATTTCTATTACTCTCTGAAAATCAATAGCACCACAAATTATGTCATCACCAACCCAAATATTGAATGCTTTCTGGTACCTCCTTGTAGACTTGACACAAACCACATCAATTCTATTTGCATTTCCTGGGACTTTTAAATCCCGCAAATATGTGCGGAAAGTAATAACAAGGTGCGCAAATAAATCAAAGACCACACTATGAAACCTTAAAAACACCATAACAAATACAATGTGAAAAATACAATTTAAAAACATAACGATACCTTAGAGCTACAATAAAAAAAGCAATTTCAAAGAAGTATACACAGCAAAAACAAATCAGTGATAAGCAAAATGCTCTGAAAACAGGTATGTCTTAACACATGAGTGACCAAAGGTGGGGGGGGGGAGTTCCTATGGACCCTTTTTTCGGGATAGATGATTTACGGATGAGATTTTTCGTCATTAATTTTTGCGATTGTCTGACTTTAAATGCGCTTCTTTCATACCAAAAAACTTTAAATCAGCCTTACCGATAGTGAGTTAATAGTGGGAGTCCCGTGAAGCGTGAAGCCCCCCCCCCCACACACACACACACTTGGGCACTAACGAAAACCGTCTAAGAATATTTTAAAATCGATGGACTGTAGCCATTTTTGGTAATATTTTTAATTTTTTAGGTTTTTTCTTTTTTTAACTTTAAAAATATGAACCATTTATAGTGCTGACACAAACAATTTCACTGCTAACCTTGCAAAACCGTTACTGTACAAACTCTATGGTAAAATGACGTGTATTTTGCAACACCCACAAATATACAGGATTGCATAAAATAGCAAGTTTTGTGTTAAATATGTAATACCGTATTCTAGAGTAGATATCAACATAAAATAATTTGCCCCTAATTTACAGCCCAAATGAAAAAAACTCATTTTATTGCTGGTTTGGTGTTGTCTCATTACCCTTCACACGTGGTATAAATTTTGTGCAAAAAACAAACCTCAGGGAAAGTGGTTTCCATAGGGGGTTGCGTGCCCTCCTCCTTATCCTGGGAACAAACGGGAGTGAAAGCCCCTTGGACACAAGTGTTAAAGTAAGATATAAACTGACTTGCAGTGGAGGCGGAACGAATGGTCTGTGGAAGCGCGTTCCAAAGTTCATGAGCAGCGTACAACTACTACTACTACTAAGTCGGCCTCAGCCGGAATCCAGCACGGATCATCCAGTCTATACTATCCTGCATGCATGTCGCAAGCTCATTTGTGTCTACCACTCCTGCGTCCTTTTCAGGATGTCTACATAAGTTTTTCGTTGTCCGCCACTTGTCCGATGTCCACGTGTTTGTTTCTCAAGAACGTCGGAGTCTACTGGGTACACAGCTCAGGGTGGTGGTAAGAGTAGCCTGCGAGCTGCATCCTTCTTGTTGCTACCTTGTCTCCAACCTTAGGTAGTTCACCATAAAGCACAGAGTTATGAAGCCGTTGTCTCCAGTTGATGTTTAAGTTAAGCACTGTCCTCAGCATTCTGGTGTAACAGCCATTGAGAGACCTCTCCAGAACTGGGGTTAATGACCATGCTTCACACCATACAGTAATACTGATTCTACAGTTGCTGTAAAGAAGCTCAATTTTACTTCTGGGATTTCCATATGTGGTTCATCTTGTTTAGGGCTTTCCATGCAAGTGCCTTCCTGATTTTGATATCGGCTTCTGTGGATTCTACCCATGATCCAAGGTATTTGAAGTCATCGAAATCCTTCAGCGTACAAAAAGGATTTTGGGCCGTAGCCAAGAAGATGGCTGAACATCGTTTACCACTGTCACCCAAAGACCCCTATTTTGGGGGAGATTTGGAACATTTTCACCCACAGACCCCTATTCTCTGGACAATTTTGTTTTGTCACCCAAAGAACCCCTATTTTGGGCAATTTGGCCATCTCTCACCCAAAGACCCCTATTTTTTGGAGTCCTCTGTTACCGAATACCCCTGGGTTTGCAAGCGCCAGCCTTGCACCCATATCCATTTCATATGTGAGTGCCCCCCCCCCCCCCATCCTATCACAGGAAGGGTACTAGGGTCCTTTTTGTTTCAACTATTCTTCAAAGCATCTCAAAATATGTTTCTACAATTGACTTTGGCCTTGTGTTTATGTGTGTATTGTTGATTGTCTCTCTGTTCTTTGCGGGGTTCTTTGCGATCTTAAAATATAACCTTAGGGGACTGTAATACTCTCGGTTAGACTAGAGTTCAATCAAGCTTACTTTCTCATTTCGAAGACCAAATTTAGCAGCACATTTTCACATTGAAAATCACGAAAGCAATTAAAACTGTGCTTTGTATAATATAGAAACTCAACTATGGTATATTAGCCATGGTATCTAATGAAGACGAAACCTTATAAACCTATCTATACCTGTATACTGTGTCCTTACTTTTGAAGGTTTACAAAAATGTGCAAAATAATATATCAAGAGTCTTATGTGTTATGAAGATTGGAATCATCCCCCGGGGGATAATCCATAAGACATGATGATAATAGCTTTTGGGGCAGCAGTTTGTAACATCAAAATATAAACCCTACAACTTGTTATGCTAAAAGTAAACAATAACATTCATGTAATGTAGGTTATCATGACCAACTAGACCTTCTAACAAAGTAATATTTTTAATTTTGTATAAAAAAATATTAAATCGGCGAATTTGGGCATAATATATAATGGAATATGAGCACTGGAATTTGACTAATAACAAATTTATATACTTGATCGAGATCCATTTAGAGTACCAAATTGTATACGGCCGGGACTTTGACATTAATAGGTCTGTGTTATATTTATTAAGAAAAAGTTGACAATACTATGAATGTGTGCCATCCCAATGTCATTGGATTAGTTAGTATCTATTGCATTTTGCAGTAATTAAGTTGAAATGTACACTGTACCTTTTTGTTATGGTAGGTTACCTGTTGAGTTTCACCCTGTCAAGTTAAGGGGGAATAGTGTTAATGCCCGCAGGTTCTATGGGAGATCAGCACTCTGACCTCTGTTAGATATCTTTGAGCTGATTAACACAGATTAAATGTATATTTCCTGTTGTAACACTCCATTATGAACAATTTGAAAACAATTTGAAACCAATCGGATCAATATAAATGTTTACCCCCATGATGACCTTGAACAGTTTTTGGCCTGTAGGATACTGCACCTTTTTAATCCTTAGAACCAGGTGAACATGTCTATACACATTTTAACCTCGCGTGAGACATTTAAAAAAAATTCCCCTGTTAATTTCCCCCTTCCCTATCTCAAGATGCTCAAGGATGCAAAAGTTGCATCATCGAGATTTGGAATCAGCAGGTCAATGTTGCCTAGAAACCATCAACACATTTTGTGCAGACTCTTTTGCAAGGTCATATGGGCCTACACCGCAGGACTATTTCTCTGAAGATCGGCAGAAGTTAAACGCGTTGACATGGGAAAAATACCCAGAATGCGTTGCGTTAAATGTAGCGAGACCTTACGACGCTAATTTGCGACTCACTTTCCAGCTTACCAAATACCAAAGTAGGTAAGCTATCGGTGTGGGTTCGAATTAAATTCGTATACACTAGAATATTAATAAAATAAATCTTTAAAATAAAATAAAAAACTAAAATAAATAACAAAAAAATACAAATATAAAATGAATAAAATAAAATAAATGGAACCAAATAAATTTTAAAAAATCAGTACAAAATAAAATAAAGAAAAACGAAAAATAATAAAAATGAAAAACAAAAATTGTAACAAAATGAAAATAAACAAATGCGAATATAATAAAAAAATCAAAACTAAAAAACAAACATATACATCGCTAAAATAAACAAAATAAAAATGACTAAATAAATAAATAAATAAATAAATAAATAAATAAATAAATAAATAAAAACAAATGAATAATTAACAAATAAGAAATTAACACATACGCAATTACGTTATTAAAAACAAAATAAACACTATGAATAAAATATATACAATAATTATAAATAAAAAAATCAAAATAAACAAATCATCAATAAAAACGAATTATTGTCTTTCAAGAAAACTTACAGCTTCAAATCTAAACACAACGATACAACATGACCAACACACATTCCAGTCAACAACCAACCTAAAAAAAAACGCTGCATGCCGCCAAGACATTTCCTCTTTGGTACAATTCCGACAATCCAAACAATTTCCAGGAAAACGTCTAGCTTCAACTCAACATTCAAATTCCAGCCAATCTCAGTTATCAACAAATGGCTCACAGCGACCGATAAGGTTCTGAACAGAAGCCCATAACCCCCCCCCCCCCGGACACCAGACCCAAACAAGCCAGCAAACTCCAAACCCAGAAAGCCGAGAATCGCGATTTTTGGGGGGTATAGTGAGTGTCCCGGCCTTTTCATGGAGCGTAGGACATGGTTTTGGGCTTTAGGGTAAAGTCGGCGCTGGTGCAGAGCTACTTCCAAACCGCTCAATATAGGCCTACTAGTATGTCCATGGCGACCATCCAGTTTAAAAAAAACCGCTACGATTTTTTAGGCAGCGAGAAATAATTCCTTTGGGGGAGTGGTTTAAAGGGTAGACCATTAATGTTCGAGGGGATAAGGGTTGGTCTAACATAAAAAAAAATACATTTGGTCGTTACTTTATCTATGTTAGAATAGCTATTTCTTTGGTTCATACGATTTGGCTCTAAATGGAAGATGATTCCGAACATTTGCAGCAGTTGTTTTGGAGACAATGCGAGGGTGTCCGGCCGTGGTCACTATAACCTTAATTCACATACGTAGTCCTAATGGGTATAATACTTTAAAAGTATTAAATAAAAAAACACAGTTTTAAACGTCCTTGTAGTTTAAGCATTTATTATTAACATCATAGTAATATGTTTACTTTTCTTTACAGTGCCAATGTAGGTCGATACACATTTAGACGCTAAGTTTAATTTTATCCTAAAGAACTTTCCGTCAGTGTACCATTAAGTCTGGACAGTGGATCCTTTAACTGCTTACATCATGTACACTGCTGCTCATAAAGTTGGAATATTTTTTCAGACCAAATCTTAAAACGTATTTCTATTTGAACGCCTCAGTAATCATATTACAGTAGGTGAATGATTACATAATGAATCCCCACTACCAAGGTGAAGTGAATCCATGCATAGTTTTGAATTACGTAACAATGCCTTTTGTTGGAAACTATAAAATGGCCGATGTCTGTTGTTTGTTCCTTTCCCTGCTCCAAGCCTTTGTGCAAGGAGCCTTTTTCAGAGTTGCTTGTTCCCGTTACAACAAAAACTGACACAGAGGTTCCCTAGGCTATGTCTCGTCCAACGGCAAGTCGCTGATTTCCACGGGATATCGCAGAATACGGTCTGTAAAATCCGCAGACATCATTGAGAGGTGGGTCATTTGAGGCCACGAGAATCTTCAGGACGACCCCGATTGACTACCAGAGGAGATGATCGCCGATTGCTTAATCTGTGCCGTATAACCCGGAAAATACCAACGAGCCGTCTTCGTCTTTTGTGGAGAAGACATAATGGAATCAACGTTTCCCGCCAAACTGTAAATCGTTAATCGGAGATTGCTTCAACATGGATACAGAGCAAGACGAATAACTAACCACGACCAACCGTTCACCACAGAGTTGATCAACTTCGCTGGGCTATGGAGTTCTGAAGATTACAGATCGGACACTGGCGAAATGTTGTGTTTATGGACGAGAGCCGTTACACAAACATCCTTGACAATCAAGATGGAAGACAAAGGGTTCGTCGATTACGTGGTGAGAACCTCCGAGATGACTGTATTCAGGAATCGACTCAAGGTTGTGGCGGCTCAGTGAGGGTATGGGCCGGTATTCATTGTGGAGGGAAAACGCCAATGGTGGTGCCAGATGGAAACATGAACGCCGTCGTATACCTGGACATTCTGGAAAACCACTGTCTGCCACATGCAAGAAGGGTTTATGCAAACAATTTTCGGCTGCAAGACGACAACGCCACGCCGCACAGGGCCGCTATAGTGAGACAATCTCTTGAGGCAGATACCATGGCCTGCTTGCTCCCCTGGTCTGAACCCTTTCGAGCATGCCTGGGATGCCTTAGGCCGAGCCATCAATGTCAGGGACAAACTTCCTCAAACTCTACATGAGTTAGCTCAGGCTCTGACCGATGAGTGGGACGCCCTGCCCATTGACATCATAAACAACCTTGTGGACAGTATGTCGCGACGTCTTGACGCACTAATTCATGCCAGGGGTGGCCATACTCGTTATTAGTTACTGATTGGCATTTAAAACAGTACTATTGAACATTTATGAAATCACCCAAAAATGTGTTATCTGTAAAACTGACTGATATGAAAAAATTGTAATAAAATCTTTAAATCTGCTGTCCAAATACCCCTTTTCCTTTCAGGCTAAGAACGCAGTTCGTAAAGGGTTAATTGTAGACTAAGTTCATGGTGATATGTTCGAAAGAGACTGATCAATCAAGTAGTGTGGCGATATACACCCTATAGATATCATAAATAAAACAATTCAAAACTAAGGGGTCTTTCGGTGACACTCCCCAAAAGTTGGGTACTTCAGTTAGAGTTTGAGGGTGAAATACACAAATAAGGCAGATTTTATTTTTAAAATAAAAGTTAGTCTAGTTCCAAACCTTTCTCGCTCATGGATCGTATGGTAGCAGAATTGTGACACTATAGAATATAAAAAACAGTCTAAAGATATAAGAAAGTGCTAATGGAAAGTATGGGAGTGGAGAGGTTTGGTTTTACTCATTTAAATATCCATCAGGTTAAATAAGTCTTAGGAAGGAGGGCAGGGCTTAAAGAAGAATAAACTATGGGGATAAAGCATTCTTACTGAATAAACTCGATAATTGAGTTTATTCCATTATAATCATCTACCACCAATAGCGCTGCAGGACGATCCAGGATCGAGGAGGAATCGAACCTTCTCGCTCCTGATCGTATTTTGGGGTAAAAACCAAAACTAAACAAAATAATGTGACACTATGGAATATAAAAAAGTAAGTCTAAAGGATGAAGAAGTCTAATGGGGGTACGAGGTTGTTGGGGGAGGCCTTGGAGAGCGATCCGCGATCGATGTCAGGATCGAGATTTTTTTCCCACACATTCTATCCTAATAAGAATTACAAATACTACCGCTTTCCATTATGTCCATGATATCAACTTGTATCTATAGTTGTGACTGCCCACCTCATGTATTTTGTAGATTTATCGCGTGTTCTCTGTTACTGGCTGGTTGTTACTACTCCTGATCCCAATAGAGGTCCGATCGAAAAAGCAGGGACAAGTAAGGGTATCCTCACCTTACTTGTATCACTGTACATAGGCCCTAACTCAACCTTAGTGAAAGACGAAGAAATTTGCTTAACTATTCATCTATGATCCGCGACTAGTTAAGTTATCCAAGGTTTCCGGATCGCCCATGAACATTCGTGGAAAAGCTTACGTGCTAGTTATACAGACGTATATGTTCTTTCTCGAAGTTTTGAAGAAAACTTTTTCCAAAAAGTTGTAAAAGTGCCTACAGGCATACGACTGTCTTAACGAACCACTTTCGGGAACGGACCTCTGGCGCTTCGCTGCTCTATGGTGGTATAATAGCTCGGAAAACCGCAATCTATTTCCCCTCGCTCACTGGAACGCTACAGTGAGTGATGCAATAGAAGATTGCAACGAGCCCGGATTGAGCAGTTTAATTGAATAGAATAAATTGATACCATAGATAAAATCTACACTATGTAGTAAATTTAAAGTGGCCAGGGGTTGGAGAGGGGTAGTTTTTATGTAAACAATGAACCCGTTTTTCACAGACTTATAATGATATTGGGAAACCCAAAGAGCGATTGCATAAATTGGCTCGCATTTTTCCCATTACCCATTACTACCTCGTCGCCCTCGCCGTTATTTATAACCAAAAAAAAGCGAAAATTCGGAATTTTTCATCTCCAACGTTTTTGGAATAAGAAAATATTTGCTTATTAACATAAGAATATCAGATTTTTTCGTCACTATTCGCTTTTATACCTGTTAAACCGCGGCGGTGAAGGTCAGTAACCTCAGTCATTCCGGTCAACGGACCACTTCACGACTGGCAACACGATTTTGCTTGAGCGCATGCGCAATATCAATAAAGATGCTAAAGACAGCGTGTGACTCTTCAATACTGTGAAGCTCCTGCGAGTACGATTTTCACCCGGGTCGTAACTAAATATGGGATAAAATCTACTTCGTAAAGTTCTAAGTTGACGTTTGTGGCTTTATATTTTACGAAATATCAGTACGACCTTGATTTGATCCAGAACAAAGCTGTTTAGAAGTACCGTATACCACCCCTGGCCCCAGCTGCTTCAACTATTCTAGACTCCCTCAGTTCTCAGACATTTTAAAACAGAAAACCCCGATCATCTCTAACTTTGGAATAAACATTTTTGACTATCTTTTATTCTTGATGAATATTTTTAATTTCTTACTCAAAATTTAAAATTATATGTCGGAAATCTCTGAGCCAGCCTTTAAATAATACAGCTGTTTAGAATGAGATAAAGGTATGATTTTGATGTTTTAGGCGAAATGATTGACAGTGACAATTTCCTCCTGATGGGCAAGCATAATAATATTATGCAACAGCGTATGAGGAACCTTCGTGCAGGAGTCTGGCGCTTGATAATGTCCATTTATTTTGGTAACCGGTGTAGAAGTAATTTTATTATAGTCCGGAGTCTCATCGTCGGTACAATTTAATAGATAGAGCACTCAATTCAGTTGACTCTTCACCAATATTAGTTTCACGCTTTATTCGCGTTATCATCTATGGAGCCCGACTGTGGTTCCACCCGACTATATCTGCTTTCACACCGGTACTCTCTTTACGAAGAATATCCAAATGGCTGTTCTGATTTAACCTCAAATTGTAATCTGATGTTTTGGTGATCAATGCGAGTCCAAGTGAGGGAGAAACCAAGGCAATATCTTGTTACGCCATGTGATGTCAGAGATGACCAACATCGCCATCGCATCATGTGTTCTATTCCGTTAACGAGCTTTATTCCGTCGTGGAGTTAAGTTGGTCAATGACGAGTCAAGTGACTAAACAAGACATTCCCGAACGTACAAATCGAGTCGGACATGATGCTTGGTTTTCACCAACCCACTTTTCTTAGCTTTTCTTTGACTTGGGTTCTGAAATTATGTTTTTTGACTGGCTATGAGCATGACTGACATCCAACTGCTTGGCAATGCTGCATTAGTCCATAACAGCAGTTCAGTCCGCGCGTTTGCTTGCGATAAGATGGTCCACGTTTGGTCGGTCCGTAGCTGAGGCTGTGGTCTGGACCAAGTGTCGTGTAGGCAAAGCCTAAAGGCCATAACGTATTGGCGCAACGCATTGCTAGAAGTAGCAACGCGTTGCCAAAATTTTCACAACGCGTTTCGGTGTTGGCCAATTAAATGAGCATTTCTGTTGACGATTTAAAAAAATGACCCACAACGCGTTGCAGAGGTTCTCGCAATGCGTTGCGTTATGGAACTCCACCGCGTTGCACGCCTTCCCAACGCGTTTGCTAGATTCACAACGCGTTGCGAGCTTATATACGCTTGCGAAGGTCCACAAGCCATAGGGTCATAACGTATTGCCGGCAACGCGTTGGTGAGAAATGTAGCAACACGTTGTGACATTTCTGGCAACGCGTTGCGGGCGTCGGCCAATTAGAACAATGAATTGTTCTGTTGACGTAATTTTCAAAATAGATCCACACGCTTGCGGCAATACGTTATGACTCTTATGCCTTTCCCAACCGTTGCAAGCCATCACAACGCGTTGCGAGCTTCACATCAACGCGTTGTTGAAGGTTTGCAACGCTTTGTGAAGTTCGCAACTCGCAACGCGTTGTTGAGATTTATATTTTTTGAAATACTCTTCATTCGAATCATGATTTTCCATTGGCCGACACGCGCAACGCGTTTGCTGAAGATGTCCGCAACGCGTTGCCGAAGTGCGCAATACTTTGCCGAAATTCGCAAACGCGGAAGTGCTGAAATGTCGCCACGCGTTGGTGACTTTCTCACAACGCGTTGCGCAATACGTTATGACCCTTATGGGCTTGTGAACCTTTAACGCGTTGTGGAACTCGAAGGCTGTGAATTTGCAACGTGTTGCAGAAGATCGATCATGCTTTGTGGTTCTATTTTTTAAATACGACTCACAGAAATTTATGATTTTGGATTGCCCAACACCGCAACGTGTTGCTGTAATCCTCACGCATGGCGAAATGTCGCAACTCGTTGCTACTTTTCTCGCAACGCGTTGCTACTTTCTCGCAACGCGTTGGCGAAACGGTTTTATGCGCTTTATGGCTTGCGATAGTCGTGTACGAAACTTACACTGTACAATGTTGTATGGCGTTGGCAGGTTCAGTCCTGGTTGAAACATAGACTAACAGTGAAATCCAATAAAGCAAAATGCTATAGTATGAAAAGTTTTCAAACACATCATACACAAAGCATTTGGAAATTGCTTTCAAGAACGATGACCAGTCTAGCTTTTGATGGTGCCGTGATTCGCATAGCATGCCACCACAAGCACCCGCTTCAGTCGACCCGCATCACCAGCACATGCAGCACATGCAGTCATTGCAGGCCATTGCAATGGTGCTGTAAACAGCAATGAGCTCCCGACAACAGCATTACAATGTCCGCACAGCCATCCTCCTCCTGTCCCAGACTCCGGCCTTAATTTCAGAATCGTTTTGTGTCTTTATTACGGATGTTGACTATGAATGCAAATGTATACAACATCCAATCATCACCGACTCGGGCTCGGTGATGGGGCAAAGATATTTGGCGATGGGTGACGAGCTAAATATACTTGTCCTCCCTGTAAACACAAACATCCCAAAGCTACTATTAATCTCTGCCCACGCGATGCAGTACTTGTGTCTGCGGAAGAGAGACAGGCAACGCCAATTTGAAATACCAATCCCCACACTATTCAATTTCAATTTTTTTGTTTTTCTCAAAATTTCTTCTCAACTTTTTTGTTGGATGATAAAGTTGCTCCAAATATCGTTTTCTAACTATATGCCAAAAGCTGTAGGGTCTGTTTGGTAGATTATATGAAATTGATGAGTGAAACTGGTCCCAATGAAGTCGATTTTAGAGCGGATATGTCGGCATTTGTCTTACACACACAGTTCTCAACCTCTAAATCCCAACTTTAGAAACAGGAAATATCAATGACCGTCACCGCCTGGTTAACTCAATGACGACGGCTAAATTTGGATTTTTGGCCGCCACCGCCCTGATTCTTCGCCTGCATTCTTACTGCTGCCCTCATTGGCTCTACACCCTTGAATGAAATACCGCCACTGTTGCTCTGGTATGTCCTTCTGCTTGGAATTCGGCTGAATCATGCGTGAAGCCGAGCGGGGGCGCCAGACCGAGGGCAGCTTGGTAACCAGGTGGTGGGCTCCAATAAATCCCACTTTTGTCGGCGTTTGGCTTAAAACCGTGTAGGAGACGTGGAAGTATCTGGGACTTGAAAGATTAAGAGTCGTTAAAAAGGAAATTGTGGCACAACCTGTTTTTTTCTAATTGTCTTGAAGGGAGTCGCTATATATAATGGGTGTGTGTGTGTGTATCGGTGTATGTATGTGTGTATGTATTGTATATATGTATGTATGTATATATGTATGTATGTAAAATGTGTTGTATGTATTTATTACTTACTAATATACCTTGTGGGAGTATTTTCTGATAAAGAGACAATTGTGGGAGTATTATTTATTACATGTGGGTGTATTTTTTTCTTTTTTTTCTTCATTGTGGGAGTATTTTTTACTAGTAGTATTACTACGTTTACGAATTGTCCTATAACGGAGTAAACTGTAATCTAGTATTGAGTTTTCTTCCCGTAAAGAGTGAAAAGGGGAGTGTTCGAGTTTGAGAGTAACTATATAGCCTGCGGCGCATCCCTTGGCTAAGAAAGAGAAAAAAACTCTAAAAAAAATGAAAAAACGAAAAAAAAATTGAAAAAGTCTTTAAAAATGTCTAAAAAATGTCTTTTTTAAAGAGAAAAATTTCAAACTATATAGGTTTGAAAATCTTCCTTATAGAGTTTGAAAAAGTGTATTTTTCCTGAAAAAATGTCCCCTAAAAAAGTGTCTTTTTTTAAGTAAGAGATTTTTCAGTGAACTCCCACAATGTAGCGCTTGTAAGCATGTATGTATGTAGTGTGTATGTATGTAAGTATGTAGGTAGGCTCGTGTTATGTCTGTAAATGTATAACAATTCGTAGCTATGTTTCTCGTATATATTCACGCATAGCCCTGTGCGCGGAGGTAATTTAGTACATACATGCACACACAACTACATCAATACATCCTAATTACATATATACATACAGTACATACAGACACACAGCATACATACACACATACATACATACATCATACTACATACATCCTACATACAAGAGCTAGACATGTGGGAGTTCATTTCAACTGAAAATCTCTTCAAAAGACCACTTTTTTAGACTTTTTTTCAGAAAAATACCCTTTTTCAAACTATCTAAGGAAGATTTCAAAACCCTATATAGTTTTGAGATGGTTTCTCTTAAAGACACATGTTTTAGACATTTTTAAAACAAGATTTTTTTTTTTCAATTTTTTTCAGTTTTTGTTTTTTTTTTCATTTCTTTTTGAGTTTTTTTTTCTCACTTTTCTTAGCCAAGAGCATTGCGCCGCAAGGCCATATAGTTACTAACTAGAAAAATCCTCGTTTCTACTCTTTTTAACCCGGAATAAACCTCAATCTAAGATTACAGTTTCTTCCGTTATAAGACCATTCGTAAATAGTAACTCTAGTAAAAAAATACTCTACAATTAGAAAAAATACACCACAATGTTAAAAATACTCCCACAAGGTCTCTTTATAACCAGAAAATACTCCCACAATTATCTCTAGTAGTACATACATACACACATCACACCACATACATACCCTACTCCATTACACACATACTCCTTACAAACAGAGCTACATTGTGGGAGTTTTACTGAAAATCTCTAAAAATACACTTTTTTATACAATTTTTTCCGAAAAAAAAACACTTTTTCAAAACTATATAAGGCAGAATTTCAAGCCATATAGTTTTTTTGAGATTTTTCTTTCTCTTCAAAAAGACCCTTTTTTTAGAAATTTTTACATTTTTCAGTTTTTTTTTTCATTTTTTTTTTTTCTAGTTTTTTCTCTCACTTTTCCTTAGCCACGAGGATTGCGCCGCAGGCCTATAGATTACTCAAACTAGAAAAATCCTCTTTTCTCACTCTTTCGGAATAAACCTCAATACTAGATTACAGTTTACTCCGTTATAGGACAATTCGTAACGTGGTAACTCTAGTAAAAATACTCCCACAGTGAAGAAAAATCCACCCACATTTAAAATATCCCACCTGTCCTCGGTATACTTAAAAATACTCCCCAATGTATCTCTTTACGTACATACATACACACATACACATACATACGCACATACATAGTATACTTTACACACATACATACATACACAACAAAATGTGTTATGGTGTCAACAAAGATATTTTGTGATAATGTTATAAATCGTATATGTTTAACTACAATCATCAAGCAGTGTTTAAAAATAAAAATGCGTGTGGCTCTCTATCATTATGAGTAACAAAGTCCTGCCATGACTTATATAGGTGTTTTTTCATTATACATTATTTTGCCACTGGCATTATTTTGTTGTGAAAATTTTATTTTAACATCTCAAGTTTTGAGGTGTATATTCTAGTCACTAATGATCTCTTTTGTCAACACTTTCACCTCTATTGTCCCCTAAATAGGATTCTCTTTCGACTACTCCAGGGGCACCATTCAACCTTCTGTAGGTTATGTTTACCCGACCTCTAAACCAGAGACTATACAAAGGCACTATTGCCCACGGGTTCGTTGGGTCGTAAGTGTCGATGGACACTCCAAATGAAATGAGATATTTTCCTATTACTATTTTACAGTTAAAATAAAACCGGCACTCCCCTCCTGTGTCTGCCAGTTTACTGGTTCGACGCTTAATAAATATTGACGAGTTAGAGCGCATTCTTTAAGCCGCAGGGGAATGGAGCAATTCATTTTTTTTCTGCCAAAAATATTACGCTTTTATCCCTTCGCTTCGTTTAAAAATCGCCTCCCCTTCTTTAAATTAGATATCTACATGTCACATTTAAAAGTTAGCTCCTCCCTCCCTTGATGACAATATTCTGGGTCCCCTCTCGCTCACAAAATTACCCTCTCAAATCTCCTACCAACCCCCCCCCCCCCCCCCCTCGCGTAAGCAATGATCCCTCCCTTACCCTCACAGACGAGGAAGACTACAAGTACTTGATTCTTAACACTTCATCATTGGTAATATGTAGCGAAATAGTAATAAAAGATTATTGCACATTTTTTTTCAAAGGATATCACCGGATAAGGAGAGAAGGAGGCCCTCTATAATCATCATAGTTATATCACCATCAATTTTGAGTTGGTGTTTTAAAACCACTTTATCATGTACGCAAGGAGTTTTTTATTCCTAAAATACACTTTTGTCGAGGAAAAAAAATGAGAAAAGAGAAAAGCAAAGCTTATAAACATGCCTTCATTTCAATTACCATTTATGACTTAAATGAAGAAACAGGAAAATGTTGCATAGCTGCTCTTTGTTATGGGGCCTGCACGATAGACCTTTTGTTTCCGTAGGCTACAAAGAGGCTACATGAGGCAACCCTGTTTATGAAAAGTACCCAAGCATGTATTATAATTTAACCAGATTTTCTCATCTTCTCTGATTTTACATAAACGCGATTTTTTGAGAATTTATGTAAAGTGGTATATTTTTAAAAACAGCAAAATGTAAACTTTGCTCGCATGTCGCTTTATATTGCGGATCGTTTCAAATTCATCTGTTCTAATGAAAACTATAGCGGGCGTCCTTCTTTCCTTATCCGACGACGTCCTTTGAAGAGCAGTGCATGGAGTGATTCTTCGAGAGCAACCATGGGACATGCACAGAGAAATTCTACGTGTCAGATGCTAAATGTTCGTTAAAAATTGAATATCCTGATTTTTCTACTGGTGTAATGCTTACCTTCAAACATAACCCAAAATATTTTATTTGGTGCAAAATTGTAAAATTCTAATTTAGATTCTGCTCCAATACAAAATTCTGCTTATGATTTGTATTGAAACATAAGCATTTTAAATTCGCTTTTGTGTCTACTTTTTATTTCTATAATTTCTATAACCAAACACAAATCTAATGAGGGTCTAATTTAAATGAATTCACTGCATGTGATGCAATAATCATTACCGTCATTACCGGTGTGAAAGCAGATATAGTTCGCCGGAAGCCACAGTACGGGCTCCATAGACGATAACGGAAAAAGCGTGAAACTAATGCTGCGTGAAGAAACAACTGAATTGAGTGCCCAATTCTTTACTGTTGTAGCCGGACTATGAGTACGGCGGACTATAATTACTTCTACACAGGAAAATCTCTCGGTGTGCCTTTAATATTGCGCATATGTTATCTTATGGTTTCGCACCGCCGGTAAATACAAGTCCTATATCCATTCCTGTACAAAATGGGCAAGATGAAAACGACATTCTGCTTGAAGATCATCATATCTCCTACCTGATCAGTCACGAGATTAGGGTACTTATCCCCTTATTTTTTTTTCGAGCTACTGGACCATGAAGACTAGCATGCACCATGGACCCTGGAGGTTAGGTCACTTTTTCAGTTAGGTGTACTTCCCTAGAATATCTAGTGGGGACTGTAGTGTACAGGTCTCATGTGAGTGTGCAAATCGGGATAAAACTGTGAATTTTGGTACATAAGTACTTTATGCATTGATAATAAAAAAAATGATGGAAGCACTTGCCACACCCCATTCATGGCCCCAGCTTGGAGTTCAAGGTTACACAGGCGTAAAATATTAGCTAATATTTAAAATGTTCCGATTGTGTTGAAAAGCACACCATGATGTTTGTATGGTTACAAGGATTCCAAAAAGGTATAGTTTATACTTCCTATGGCGTATAGTTTTTGGAATTATGGGACAAAGCTGTAAAAATGGTGAAAAAGTCAATTTTGGTTTGTAAATGGGTCAAAAATTAAAAGTTGCTTCAATTTTTGTAAAACTTGGTTCAAGTTGTTGGTTCAGCTCATGATGAAATATGGGAAGAGTTTTGACTATCTTAAGTGTTTGGTTATTAATCAAAACGGCGAATAAAGTCAACAGCTATTGGCAGCTATTGGATCCTATTGACCTGTGACCTATTTTGTTGGATAACGTGGAAACTAAGCATAACAGATAAGGCAAACTATTCCTTATTTCAATCCTTTAAGGTAGGGAAACAATTTGCACCACATATTACCTGAATCAAAGCAACTTTTAACTTTTGACCCGTGTACACACCAAAATTGACTTTTTCACTATTTTTACAGTTTTTTCCCCGTAACTCCGAAACTATAAGCCATAGATAGTGTAAACTATACCTTTTTGGAATCCTTGTAACCGAACAAACATCATGGTGTACTTTTCAACACAATCGGAATATTTTAAAATATTGACCCCTGTATAACTGTGAAATCCAAGCTGGGGTCTATTAAAAGGGGTTGGAAAGCGCTTCCATCAATTTTATGGATTACCAATGCCTAAAGTACTTGTGTGCACAAATTCACAATTTTATCCGGAAGCGCACACTCTTTCACTACAGTCCCCTGCTAATCGGTTAATATTGGTTTGTCAGATCAAAATACAAGTATCAGATTTTATACTTAATATTGATAGCAAGCATAATTTTCAGCCCAGATCTCACCATTTGTCTCAGTTTTTAGGGTACACTTAGAAACCGGTCCACATAAAAATACTGTCATTTGCAGTGTTTCTCATGTTATTTACCTGTGTGAATCTTTAAGGGCTCTCAGATTTGTAAATTAATGTATTTCATGTCTATTTCAGGCCATCTTCACATGTTGTGATCATTCATGAGAATAATTTCATCATTTTAATTAACTGAGCAACAAAATAGTATTGTCCTAAAATATGCATATTCTGCTATCTACTGAAGATTTCTTGGGAGCATACACAACTACTAGAAACAACAACATTTATGTTTTCCATTGCTTTAAAACATATATCAGAAATAATTTACTCTTTGCTCCGATCCTTATTGCGCCTGGCCTCTGACGAGTGCAAGGAGGGGCTTACTCAGGGAGGGGGTTACTCAGGGAGGGGTACTCGAGGGGGTGCTTGTGAGCATGTCAAACCAAAGACCTATACCTGATAACCACTTTCAATTTTCATGTATCAAAATAGCTTCACTATCTGGATAAAAGAAGAGCAGCCATCATTGGTAAAACCCATAATGTACACACACAGGTCACAAAAGTTGCCATGGCCTATGTTTTATCCATATGGTATGGCTATTTTAATCGGCTACAACATGGGCACAAGCCAGATTGCTGAATTTTACACCTTAGACTCGGTATAATCGACTCATGTTTTTCAGCTCCATTGACTTACCTTGCCTATGTTTCTCATGTTATTTACCAAGAGATTTTATTTACCGGTGTATACGCGTACTCCAGTCCGGGTACAACGGTCGGAATAGGGCACTGAATTCAGTTGACTCTTCACGCAACATTAGTTTCACGCTTTATTCCGTTATCGTCTTAAAGGTCCCAGGAGATGCAAATAGAATTGATGTGGTTTGTGTCAAGTCTACAAGGAGGGGGCGAGAAAGCATTCAATATTTGGGTTGGTGATGACATCATTAGTGAAACTATTGATTTTTCAGAGAGTAATAGAAAATTCTAGGTGACTGGTGTGAATCTATTCATGACACTGACTGAAAATCAATAGTTTCACTAATGATGTCACTGGTAGTGTATTCTTTTTTCTGGCCCTGTTTATTGGAATGGAATATCCTGTAATGATTTGGAGTAGGTTTATCATCTCATTTCCTGGGACCTTTAAAGAGCTTCCCCCGCTACGTCTGGGCCTCCTGATGTTGGCTATACATTAGGCCTATACTTAGCTTATTTTTTCGGGGTCCGAGATTTCTTTCAATTAAGGCCTAGAAAAATGACTCCCTTGACCCGCCATCTTTTTTTCGGTGCTATAGTGGCTGCTTTTTTAACACTTAAGTGTAGGGGGGGTCTACGTGGACCCAACATTTTGTTTTTCGCCCCCCCCCATGTTTTAATGTTTTTTGCCCAAAATTGTATGTAATTTCCTAATTATCAGTTGCGCATATTTTGGTGGACAAAAATTCAAATTGCCCATAGCGTTTTATGCTAATTAGCATAAATAAGCATTTTGGTGAGGCTATGCAAAACTTGTTTTGATCCTTAAATCGTACTGGAGTAATTTTTTTTTAATTTTCATTGCAGCAATGTTAAGTTATTTATTTTCTTCTATTATGACCCAAATATTGTGGAAACAGTCCTTTGGGGAAGTGGTTTCCCTTTTTTGGGCGGGAGAATTTTGTGCTAATCCCCCAAATCAGTTTTTGAATCGGTACAATCGATTTTCATTTTTATCCCTATGTACCCCACCAGAGTTTTGGTAAAAAAATCCCAATAGCAAAGTGGTTTTCAAAAAGTTTACGTGTACAGTGTACAATGTACAGTGTATACTGTGTTAGGCAATAGAAAGTGGTGACAGAAAAGTGGGGTACTGCTCTGTGTCTCTAAAACCTCAATATGTGGTCACTGCAAGTGTTCCGGGTCTAAAAGCAGTTCCCTTCCCCCGTCCTCGATAAGTGCAGAAGTATGATAACAAACAGCGTGACTACCGGGGAGGGAAAACAAGCAACCTGCAGGACCAGGATACGGTGGAATGGGTCTCTTGTGCAAACGGGTAAAATCTAACACTACTTGATGTGTTGACATCATGTAGTATTGATCATGCCACATTAACAAGTTTCTGCCTGTTTGATGATCATGCTGATTATTGGATATGTTTCATCGAGAAATCAATCTACCGGGGTTTTTTCATTTACTTGTCCGGCCGGTAGATGTTCTCTGAAACTTCGGGTTAGACGCACATGAACAGTAAACATGGTAAAGTGTCTTTTGGTTGTCTCCACACGAACACGTATGCTTAACCTTAACGACGCTGATATTCAGCAAATGAACTTTTTAAGCACCCTTTTCTTAACATGTTTTCCAGTGTGTTCCAGTGGCTATGGCGCGTAGTGGGTTATAACGATAATCACTTTCTCGAAGTTTGGGGAACACGGTTTGAAGATTTTTTTGCTATAGTTTTGAATGTGCTATAATCCAAATTTTTTGGGTCCACCTCTGGGAAATGTGGGGACTTTGCAAAGAGTGTAAACTTAGATAACAGGTAACATTTGAAATCAAGTCAAATTGTGTTTAAATATCCCCATGTATTTGTCCTATTATTATGATAAAAAAGAAACACAGGTATAGTTTTGGTCTGGGTTCTGGACACTTTAGTTAAACAATGTACAGCCCCTATATAGGATCAAGGTCATCCGGGAGGTAACGTTACCCGTGCTCCGATTAAATTTGAAAACTTGGTGTCAAATTGTTCGTCTTTCCTTGTTTTACCATGTTGGCATTTGGTTTCGTAGATTAGTGGGCAAAATTTCTACTGGTCTATAGGGGTCACCAAAACTTGACCTCAAATCGATACAGAGCTGTCAACAAGTAGATGTGCAGGAAGACAAAAAGGGGAAAGAAAGTATAAAGGGCGGGGAATAGAAGATAGTACAGACGTGACCAGGTGAAAATAAGGTATTTAAAGAAAAGAGGTGGGTTGGAAAAGGGGTGTAAATTTTGCGGTGGGGAGTGTAGATGGGAGACTAAAGAGAACAGGGGGGAGGAGGGTGGGCAAAGTGTGTTAAGAGGGAGATTATAGGGGTTGTAGGAAAGCGTGGCTTGCAAAGAATGGGTGATGGGGTGTGAAATAAAGGAAGAGAGCGGAGAGGGTAAAGAGAGGTAAGGTGTTGGGGGGGGGTTGGTTTGGTTAGTCAGTGGGGAGGTTGGAAGTGCGAAGCGAAAGTGAAGGAGAGGAGAAGGCGGTGGGCTTATGAGGGAGGGGAGGGGGGGTATTGGGCGAGCGTGTTGAACTATGAGTAGGGTGAGGCTTTAGAGGGGGGGAGAAGTTGGGGAGGTACGTCTGGAAGGGTATGGGAGGGATTAGGTGGTGGAAATAATGAGCGAAAGGTGAGTAACGATAATTGGGGTAAATGATTGATGGATACAAGTCGCGGCGCGGTGTTGAAATACCCGGGAGATGGGGAAAAAGGACTAGGTAGGACGTGGAGGGGGTGATATGCGTGAAGGAGCGCGGGAACGGGGAGAGTGCAAGAGAGGAGAGGGAGATCGGGTATAAACGGTAGAGAATGGGGTGGTGATGGGAGAGTAGGGGGCTAGGAGTTGGAGGGGGTGTAGGAAGGAGAACGAGTGGGGGGGATGGAAGGGGGGGTTATATCGGTGGAGTGGGAGTGTGGCGTTAAATGTATGTGGAGATTAACAGGGTTGTCGTTGCGTGTAAGTTAAATTGAGAAGGGGGGTGAAGGGGAAGATGGGGTGGGATGTTGGGGGAGGGGGGGTTGACTAGGCAAGGAGGGTGGCTCACTCAGTTGCCTCGCAGTTCGCATGTTTCTGCGTTCAGTATGACCAGAGCAATAATTTGACCCAAACCGTGTGAAAGCAGATAAGTACCGGCCGGAGCCACAGTTCCGGGCTCCATAGCATAACGGAATCAAGCGGTTGAAACTAATTTTTGCGGGAAGAGTCAACTTAAATCGATTGCCCTATTGTTTCACCATTTTCCCGGACTATAGTACGCGGACTATAATTACTCTACACCGGTCAACAAATCTGAGCACGGCATTTTTTTCCCCGGATGACCTTGAATTTCTGATCAAGGGCGGTAGCCGTATAACTAAAGGTGGGAACCTTCAGATGAGTTGACATCAAGGTTTACAAACACAAGTTAGCACATGGTCTACTGGACATAGTTTGGAGTGTGCGAGAATATCCCCATACAGTTACAGTATTTTTTCAATAGCCGTAGCACGCCCTGTGCGAAATTTAAAAGCACAAGCCCTTCAGGTGCTCACGCATACTGCCGGCAGTGCCTTTGGTCGGTTGCCCGGCGTTGACGTCCCATGTCACCTCATCTATAGCAAACTATAGCCTTTCTGATTCCTTGTAATGAGACAAAAACATTTGGTGTGTGACGAGGTTGTAAACCGCCCATTTGACGGTTTGCAACTGTGGGGGGTAGCCATGCTGTGGTGATCCCTGGCCTCCTTTCAGGGCTCCGATGTTGGTAGTATAATATTGAGTGCGCGATGCCCAACCGGTGCGCTGGTTATCGGAATATCAATACCTAGTATAGTGGGGAGGGTTTAGGGCGCGCACATGAATTACCAGAGCCCCGCAATATGTTGGGGTCGTGTCTCGAGAGGTGACCTCCGGGGTCTTGGTGAGTTTTCCCGGGCAGCCCCATATAAGCTTCTGGGTGAAGGGAGGGAAACAGAAATGGGTACAGCTTGTAACACTCGGCCGAGGTGAGGTGATCGCGACGCCAGAGTCTGAATTCTGGTCGCCCGGGCGCCTCTGGGTGCCCGAACCCGGAGTAGGGGATTGTGCTTGCGTGCGCTTTACCCCCAAACGAATCTCGAATTGTATTCTCGTTTATAACCCACTATTAAGCCGGGGTGCGCCATCCTATCAGTTTTTTAAGATCATCAGTGGGTTCCATGCAGCTTCGTTTAGCTCAAGAAACAACCATCTGAATGCATAGATCTCTGCGTCATGTGATATGGTGTGTTTACAAACAGACATAATCTTGGTTATCACCTGTATATGGTCTCTCTCCGCGCAGTTGTCCTTGAGTCCATGTCAATTATTATTATATTGCTCAATGAGCAAAGATAATCGATTTTATTTCGAAAATCTGATCTGTGTCTGAATTGATCTAGCTTTCCTTCCACGTCAGGCTGCTGCCACGGATGTGACCAACAATAAGGTCACGTGTCTCGAGTTGTAGGGATTCTACTTGTTCCGTATCCAACACTTGGGTCTCAATAGGATCCAGCCAGAGATGGTACCTGTGTGGCTGTTTCACGGCATTATGCAAGTCCTTGTCGTGCATTGTTGCTCCCACATTGGCAGACCACGATATGTTCCATTGCTGTGGTGCTGTTCCCAATCACAGGTTATTGTCGCTGATCACTCCAATAGCCCCACTCTGCAAGGAAACCTTAATCGGCTGGTTCGGTTCTCAATCGGTTGATACATCGCCAACAGCCCATGCGGAGTCAGATCCAGGTGGCCGTGCTCACCCGGTTCAATAGCATAGATGTTACTTTGTTTGATAGCAAGTCTTCATTTCCACAAGGCGACTCTCTTACACTCCTATAGAGAATGATTCAAGAGGTTGTATTTTGCTTAAGAAACTCCTTTGGATTTAATTCGGTGAGCAACTCGTCCTACCGGACATAGGTGATTCACATAGATCGTTGGCCGCTACGCGCCTTCCTTGCTCCTACACTACGACGGATGTCTGGTATAGCAATTCCTGCCTAGGATTTATAAGTTGTCCGTTGACAGTTTGTGATAAGCTGGCAGGAGGCTTTTAATGCTGGATCAAACTTCTTGACATGGGGTGATCGTTCCAATACAAGGCAGCACACTCTGCATCACGAGTGCACAGGGCAATGAACGTCGATGCTTAGGGTATGTGGGCGTGCACCCTATCTTGATGCCTCAGTGTAGTTTGTTCAGAGTGTTCTAGCGTGAACATACTTTACGCTTGGTCTTCTTGATGTGGGATTATCACCGTGGCCCCGGGGTGTTTAGTCCAGACAGGTTTACTTTAAGCTGACTTTTTGCTTCACGGTTGCGTATATGGAAAGCACACGCAATGTATCTGGATGGAATTGGCGCGAGGTCGTTTTCCTCATAAAAGGAGTGAGTTCGTCAATTTTGGGAGAGTCCTCTCTTCGACACTGTGAGTCTGCATCTTGTAGGGATAACGTGGTTAAATCCTGTGTCGCTTCCCCCCCTGTGAATCTTGCCCCCTCTCCCCCTGTAGAACTAGTATTTTCTACACAAGTCACATGTCCCACTATACACATGTCCTGAAACGGACATGTCCGGGCGAGACACTCTAGTTCATCAAAAGTCATCTTGAAGGCCGGTTATGTCTCTCGCATGTCTCATTTCTAATTCCTCAGTTTGTCTTGTCAAGTTATGATTGCAGTAAAGGCTCGTTCTTAATGTATAATATGTTTCGATCATTGCATGGAGAATTTGTCTTAAATACAAGACATGTCGGGGAATACGCGTTAATGTAACCAGTCCTTTCGTGGTTGAGAAAATGGCATTTTATAAGGCTGACTTTAACTGCATAAACGTAAGTGGAGGTATATTTATTGTTACATGGTGTGAACACTTATACAGTAAGAAGAGTTATCACCAGTTCATGTTAGACCTTTTATAAGTGTAATTTATCCTAACAATTTGTGTGTTTTGTGTTGTTTTTTTAATCTTTGAAATTTCCAAGTTACTTTTATGAAGAAAATGTGAATACTAACTTCGCACTTCGGCAATCTGGACAAAATCTGATTTTGACTTAACCAGTCTAGACTTTAAAAAACCGCTTCTAACTTTTTAATACTGTCCTTATAGTCCAGAGTAGAAGTTGATCATGTTTTAATATGGTCAGAGGCAAAAGGCACAATCAATTTCACCACGTAACCACAACACTACACCCATCAAAAATTCTACCTAACAGCTCATATTAAATTTTATCTTATATATTGAGTGTATCAAACGACAGGAACAAGAATTCCTTTTAATGCTAAGTAAATACAATGTATTACCAAATGTTTGTATCACCTATGCTTATGTTCTCTATTGTTATATGCGCATTTTTTTTCTATATGTCTCAAGTTGAATTACCATTGTTACTATGAACCATCATTACATGAAAAACAAACTTCAAGCACTTTCACGCCCTATCCCTCTATGTTCCCAACTTCCAATCTCACTCAACTAATCACAAAATGTACACTCAACTTGTTCTTCAAAAAGGTGAAAGCACATTCCCTTCAGAGTAGCCTCTCGTGATATAGTTTACGGATCATTTAAACCCGATCATCAACTTATTCCGGATTGTCTATTAAAACGCAATAAAGACAATCAACTTTAAAAAACGGAAAATTACCTATCCTTTGCCGCAAGACTTAGTCCTCACTCAGCATAGGTTGTTAGAGGAAGCGTGGTAGCACACAGTGATGCAAACGTTACAACAGCTCAGTCAAGGTAACCCGCCTGTTTCAAACGCTTCTACTGATAATAGAGTACTTCCTGGGATTGGCGACCTGTGCTGCTGTTGCTCTTGCCGGCCTGATTTCCTGCTTTCTGGTGAGTGTTACTAATCTTCGAGTTCATCAAGTTTTGAGTTTTATTTTCAAAAAAAAAAAACGAGTTCGAGTTTCATTTTGTCGAGTTTCGATTTCATTTTTCGAGTTTCGAGTTTAATTTTCGAGTTTCGATTTTTTACTTTTCGAGTTTCGAGTTCATTTTTTCGAGTTTCGAGTTTTAATTTTTCCGAGTTTCGAGTTCATTTTTCGAGTTTCGAGTTTCCATTCATTTTTTCCGAGTTTCGATTTTTAATGATCGAGTATCGAGTTTCATTTTTCGAGTTTCGAGTTTAATATCGAGTTTCGGGTTTCATTTTTCGAGTTTCGAGTTTCATTTTTCGAGTTTCGAGTTAAATTTTTCGAGTTTCGAGTTCATTTTCCGAGTTTCGTTCGATTTTCATTTTTCGAGTTTCGAGTTTAAAATTTCGAGTTTCGAGTTTCATTTGCGATTCGTCGAGTTTTAATTTTCGATTTCATCAAGTTTCATTTTTCGAGTTTCATTTTTTTCGAGTTTGAGTTTCACTTTTTCGAGTTTTGCGATTTTATTTTTCGAGTTTCGAGTTTCATTTTTCAGTTTCGAGTTTCATTTTTCGAGTTTCGAGTTTCATTTTTTCGAGTTTCGATTTCCAAATTTTCGA